>JAJHUR010123947.1:857-16730 GCA_027495735.1 Lutjanus campechanus | reverse complement strand
AAGAAATGTTTGTCCTTGGTGTTCACAGGCAGGTTTCTCTAACAGGATGTAAGTGAATAACTTTGACCTGGCAAAGGACAGAAACCATGGCTGTTTCAGATATTACTGTTTTTCTTGTTTTTGCAAAATAAAGAGGGATTAAACATCATTTGTCTGTCATTTTTAAACCAACAAGATTTTTTTTATTTTTTTGCTTCTCTTAACCTGAGTTGACATAATAGTGTGTGCTCTAAAGCACACATCTATTTGGGTGGGAAAATAAATAAAGGGCTATGGAAGAGATTTTAAGACTTGGATTTACAGTGCAAATTTTATAAAACATGTAAAATGTGTACATTGTTTGAGAGGACGAAATGAGAGCCTGTTAACTTATTGTCTCATTTATTAAGTAGGTTCAAATATCCCATATTCTTGCTGAAATGAAATAAAAATGAGATAGCCTATCAACTCAGCTGCAATGCATTTTCTTTTATTTATAAAATGTTAGTTGTAGCCCTAAACAAGCTGCAAGATGTAAGTTATTACCGAAGTGGCAATAAAAATGATCAGGAATGTTCATTTATGTGCAAATTGGAAGATTTATCGATACGGCCTATTGTGAATTGGGACACAATGGATTTTAAAAAGCGGGCACCCAGAAGAAAAGTTTAGGAAACACTGCTCTAAAGTCACAAGAAATAAATTTAATCACTTAATTTTGTGTGAACAGTTTTATATAGTTGGACATAGGATTTGATTTTGGTGGGGAGTGTGAGCCCGAATAAATCGTGGAGCCAAGTCTCTACATCATGGGAATAAAAACACATTGAGTTTTTATTTTGTTGCCACGGTCTCCATCTTCAGGTGTTGAGGTGAGACTGAACCTTTTTAAAAAGGCCCTTTCAGTGACTAATAAGAGTTTAATGTGAAGTCAGTGGAGCCTTGCTCAGTAACTGTTAGTTTAAAATTGTATTCAGATACTATTATTACTCATTCAAAATGTAGTCAGTAACCTAATCCAAAGTATCACAATGTTAAAGTAATGTAACTTGATTACTCTCCATTACTTTTGGATTACCTCAGCATAGAATATCCTGAAATTGTTTTGCCTAATATAGTGGTTTTAGGGCTGTAACAATTATTTTCATCATCAATTAATAATACTACATAGTTCTCAGTGTTCTCAAGTGTCTACAGCAACTAATTTCTAACATGTATAATGTGTTTTTCCATTAAACAGACTTTAATAATTAAGTGCAGCATCGATTAAATCAGTCGGAATTGGCTTTAGGTTTATTGACCATGTATGTAAAGAATTTGGCTCAGTTTTTTCATTGCTCTCAATCTACTTGCATATGAATAAATTTGACGACAAAAATAAACACAAGTCAAATGTTCATAGTTTGTAAATATATATTATAGAGTATTTAATAAACGGTGCATGTGGATGGTTATGTACAGTGTGCAGTATTTATATTGACTGTGACAGGGTGCGATGAAAGCAGGATGGTGCATTTAAACTGCATAAATACAACCTATAATGGATGTTTTGGTGTTAAAGGGTGGATGCTAACTGTCAGAATAATGACCTGGGGGAAGAATCTGTTCTTCTGTCTGGTCACTGTGGTGTACATTGTTCTGTAGCGCCCACCAGAGGAGAGAGGTTGTAACAGCTTGTGTCCAGGGTGTGATGGATCTGCAGGGACGTTTCCAGACTCTGGATGTGTATATACGTCCTGGATGGAGGACAGGTTGGCACCAGTGATTTCCTCTGCAGTGCTGACTGTCTGTTGAAGTCTGTTCCTGTCCTGTTTGTTGGCTCGTCCAAACCAGACAAATAATGATCTTAAAACCAGACTGTGACACTCCCCTCAAGACTGTAACTTCAGAAGATTTCCATTTGATTTGATTAATTTAGATTTTTAAAGCCGAGTATTAACTTCAGATAAACTTTGGGATGTATTTTTGCATGAAACAAGGACTTTGTTGTTCATGTGGACACCTGACTGAAAAACTGAATCCATCCTTTAATAATTTAAACGAATGAGCTTACATATGCCTCAACAATTGTTTAATTAATGAATCTATTATTTAACTGAGTGAATTATTTGTTGGTATGACTGTTGGTGTTCGTTTAATCACAGAAAATATTTTTAATAGTAAATTCATGATTCTGATTCAGGTGAGGTTTTCATTAGTAATATGTATGCACAAACAAACCATACCAGCTAAATAATACAAGCAAACAAACAGAAAACAAAACAAAACAAAGACTCATTTTGGTGACAGACTAAACATCTCTGAGTAAATCTCAATTATTGACATGCATTTCTTATTTGTTACAAATTTAAGAGACTCAAAATTCACTCACAAACACTCACGTTCAATTAGAAATTAAACAGTTATTTAATTGTTAAAAATATCTTGAAAAAAAAAAACCCTAATAAACTGAAAAAGTTAAGAATAATTTATAGATTGATATCATTACATTTGAAATAATATTTTGCCCTCAGTTATAATCACATGGTTTTGCACAATAAATAATTATCAAAGTCTTAACGAAAAAGTACAATAAGGCCAACCATACAACAGATGAGTTATAGTTTGTTGTTCATTCTTGCAGAAAGCAAATTCGTTATCAACATTTAAAAATCTGGATTTGTACATGCTTCTTGAATATGTTGTATTTAATATTTTAAGATGTATTTCTTTGATTTTACTTGTGGTGCAAAATCTAGATGGAAGAAGCAATGCTCTGTGCCAATTAATGTGCAATGCAAAATGACTGGAGTTATTTTTCTATAAACATTTTTAATACGTATGGTGCATTTGTTGTTCTTACAATCTGTATAAAAACTGCACTTATAGCTTTTAGTTCATTACAAAGGTAAATTATTTGAAGAAAAGCTTCATAGTTGTACAGTTGAATCATTTAAGATGATGTTTCTTTTTAGTTTGTAAATAAAATGACTTTGTCCTTATATTGATTCAGTCATTGTTCCATATGACACACTGGTGTAGAAAATGATTATGCGAATAACGCGGTTTTCACGCAGATTTTTTTTTCCACAAGAGGAGTTACAAGCTTACATCTTACAGCAGAGTACATACGAGGTCCCGCTCTCTGTTGACGGGTTTCGTGGTGGTGACGTCACGGCGCTACGTGCGTCGAGTCGCTGGATGGATCTGTTGGTTGTAGCGAAGAGGCGGCGCGCCGGAAAGCTAGAGGATAGCAAGAGACGAGCAGGAACCAAAACACTACTTCAGGACCTTCAACCGCCCCCAGCCTCCAGACTTGGACACAGGACGGTGAAAGGTGTCCGTAAAGTGATTTCCGAGGGACGGAGGACCTGTAGACATTTGTTTATGCGAACGAAGTGAGCGTTTTGGCCTTGTCAACTTGGCTAACGTCAGTTAGCTAACGCCAGGCCCAGCTAGTGCTAACGTTAGCCGGGGAGCTTAGCTGCTTTTCACTCGCTAAAGCAAAACAAGGTAAGAGGAGGAAACTCGCTGCATGAACACACAAGCAGGCTACGAGAAAACACAACTCACAATACACATGTCAGAATTTCCTCTATTCGCCAGGCTGTGTTAGTGCACTCCTTTAATTAGACGTTATGTTAGCTAGCTGTCTGCTAACTGTTTCGAGCTCTGCTAGCCACTGCTAAGTTAGATTGGGGTGCTCTCCCTTTAAAAGCAGAGTGCACGGTTAGTTTATTTTCATGACATTGAATTTGTGACGTTACATTATAAAGTGGACAATGTAAGCAGCAGCAGTAGTGGTTAAGTTGATTAAGTTTGGTTCAATAAGTAGCAGAAGCAGCTAACTAGTTAGCTGTGGAGTTTGGAGCTGCAACCACAGACAGTGAGCACAGAGCCGAGCAAAGCAAACCCGCTCACAAAGTAAACATGAGCTTGTGTGGAGAGAGGAGTCTGTGTCTGACAGCGTTGTCTGACAGGATGGACACTGTTAGCATCTTCACTCATTCTCTGTTTTGATCTTGTCGTGTTGGCATTTTGCCAGCCGTACGTTTCTCCTCCTTGCTGCATGAGTTGCCTTGTTTATAGTAACGTTAACGGATAAACTGTCAGAAACACTCCTCCCAGAATCTCAGTTTAATTATACCTTTAGACATTTCGCTTCCATATAAGCACAATATGACAACGTATGCCAAGCCTATGCGCCTTGCTCAACTTTGCATACATGCCCAGAGCAATATTTAGATCATGTTTATGAGTTCAAACTCCATTAACTGGTTTCCCCATTATGTTCAGTCTCAACCTAACATAATTTGTCGCGGAAGTCAACTGTGATTATTTTCCATCATTATCGTCATTCATCATTATTTTCTCAATTAATTAATTAGTTGTTTGGTCCATGAAATGTCAGAAAATGGTGAAAAATGTTGATCAAAGTTCAAGACGACATCCTCAAATGTCTTGTTTTGTCCACAACTCAAAAATATTAAGTTTACTGTCAGAGAGGAGTAAAGAGCTCAGAAAATGTTCACATTTAAGAAGCTGAAATTAGAGAAACTGAACTTTTTAAATAAAGTCACTGACACTATCTTGTCACCTGAAAATAGATAATATGTTGTACTGTTTGGACCTATTTTCAAGTATTTCCTGTAATAATTTATTTTCATTGTTAATCTGACATCATAACATGTTTTTTTTTCACAGGAGTTTATATATATTTGTTGCTGAATTATCAAATGGAGTGTTATCTAATGAATGAACACCTAATAGACCGGTTGGTCGGGAAAATCTACAATCGTGCAAAAGAGTGTCATGAAAGGACACACTGCTGGTCCTAACTTGAATTATAGAGATACTTAAGATTACTTGAAGTGTGGGTGTATGAGGTACTTATCCATAGTCAGTGTATGACCTACAGTAGATGGCGGTCGACACGCCCCCATTTCGGAGTAGCAGCAGGAGCACTGCTGTAAGAAGCTCAGTAATGTACTCGTATGGACAGGGTCAGCAGCAAAATGTATTTTAGACACGAAAGAATCTATATTAGTTTAAGCATAAGCTATATTTAGAATATTTTCACCGCTTTAGCTTGATGTCAGACAGCCTGCTATTTTGTGACTTCTTTGTTTTAAACGATTAGCTGGGATTCACAGAAGTCACATAATAACACAAACAAACTAACCAATCAGGGCAGCTGTAGACCTGCAACTCCTGTGTTCTGCGAGTTAAAATGACTGATTTTGCTGGTGGAGTTTGGTTGGTTTGGAGAGAATGATATTTGGGGTTATTCTTGCGTTCCGGGGACTCTGAAAAAAGTAGATAGTGGATGCCGCTTGAAACAAGTGACCAATGGCAGACTTATATCCACAGTGTGCATCTGCTGAGTCCGACTGGTAATACACCGATTGTGGATAAGTACCTCATACAATCCTACTAGCGTTGTCACTATGCCGGGATTTCTAACTTCGATACAATACCTTGAAAAATATCAATATTTGATAGCATTTTCAATACAACAGGGGAAAACTGACTCAACATTGAGGGCATAAAATTGTAGATTTTTATTAAAAGATAAATATTGCAAGGCTGTGACTTGGTAGCAGTTATAGCAAATAAGACAAGTGATGAAAAGATGACAGCACTGTGAGTAAGTGAGAGGAGGCGGGACTGTGTACATACTGTGTGTTGTCAACTCACTGTCTTAGAGAAAAGAAAGCAAGAAAGTGCAGCTGGCTCTGGAGTATCAAAACACTGAAAAATGATTATTGAAAGCATTTCAAATATTCAATATCGATATTTAGCGATATATTGATATTGTTGACAACACTATACCCTACTATAAAAAACCTGAACTATCCCTTAAAATCCAGCATTAAGGTTATAGACTTATCAGGCATTGAACTCATTATGTGAGACATCAAAATCTTAATACAAGAGTCAGTTGATATTATTTTGTGTAAATTATTGATGGTTTTATTGTCTCGGTCCTTGTCTCATGTTAGGGCTGCATGATATGGTAAAAACGTCATATTGGGATTATTTTGACTGAAATTGCACTATGAGATACGCTTAGTGGAAATGATCATTTTTGCATTACAATGTTAATTTTTACTGAAAAAATATTGATTATAATCATGATGATGTGACATTTGTTGGGGTCTGTACCAAACAAACGTTTGTTTTTTTTTTTCATTTGGAGAATAAGAGTTTTAGGCCAGGTCACCTCTGCAGCACTACAGTGCTTCATTATAATGATGTTTTCTTACACATTTTGCCCTTTTCAAAAAATTGCAATTTGGTCCTGGGTCTGCAATTTGGATATTTCACTTGGTCATATTACGATTTCGATAATTTTGCAATTAATTATGCAGCCCTACTTACTGTGAGTTTGATGCTTGATGAATATCTGTGATCAGCAAGTTGCATTTTTTGATAAATTTAATGAAATTAAGTGCTTGCTGTTGGAATGCTTATAAGACTGATGTTAACAGATGATGTTAGACCGAACTATGAGGTGTGTGCTGTGCTCACAACAAACAACACAACAACTAAGTCATGAGGAGAGCTGGCGCCCGTGGGGTTTTCACATGACCCCTGCACACATACACGCACACACTCCAAACTTTCATATAAATGAGATAAACAAATCATACTTTGAAATCCTTCAGCGGTGTTATGTTAGCCATGTCTTCTCCATCCTGATCTCCGCCTGTGCTTTTGTTTTGGTAGGAATGAGTGATGACCTCTGTGGTAGTGTCAGACGGAGGAGGGAACATAGTGGAGTATGTCACTGTGGTGGAGGAGCCCCAGCAGGTAAGCCTGTGTGTCCTCACAGCTGCTGTCAAGGAAGTCAACAAAGCTCCATGTTGAAAAAGATACGTGAGGTTGTTCCAGTGGGAGACAAAGTCAGTGAGAGAAGAACACAGTTGAATGAATTCAGCTCTGTAATGCACTTAGCCTGAAGGGAAGTTCTGCCTAAGTTGAAATGTATGACAGTAAGCATCTTGCTAGAAAGCTTTCAAGTAGGGTATTCATGATTTGGATTTTTTTCAGCCAGTATGATAACAGATCATTTCACATTAACATTCATCATAAGCATTTCTGTATTTTAAAAGGTTAAGTTCAGAATTCAGAATTACCCGTTCTGTTTGTGTTTCCTTTGTGCAAATTTCCTGCCTCTGTCTGTGCCGTGCTCTGTCGTCCAAATGATAAAAAATAGTGCTGAAAAGACATTTTTCTATCATTACATGACATATATCATCATGCTTCACAGTCCTAGTCTAGTCCTTGTGAAAACTAAACATATGGTAATCATGCAAAAAGAAAAAATCAGTATTCTGTCAGGGAAAAGCCTGTTGGTTTTACTAGTTCACACTTTAAGATGGATTTGATGGCTGTGAGATTTTTCCACTTTTTGTAGATATCGTATAAGACTAGTTTAGCTTCTGCACACAGAACACAACACAGTGAGGAGTCTAAATGTGCTCATGCAGCCGAAATGTTTACACAAAATAGAATTCAAAACAAGCAGGATGACATTTGTCATGAAAAGTGTCCAGTCAGTGTTTGTTTTGAGAATAAATTTTGGACGCAGAAGGTGACACAGATGTTAATGTCAGACAGACGCTGCTTTAAAGCTCCAGCTGCTTTTAAACACTCGATTTTTTACATTTCATTTAGGCGTTCTTTCAGCGTAGTGTGTGCAGTGTGAGGCACGAGAAAATTTTGACAAAAAGCAGCCAAGAGTGGAAGGAAATACTGATCCCACGCAAGCTGCTTTGTCCACAAAAAAATATAACAACTGGCAAGTTGAGAGCCAATAGAGAGGAGGAATATAGAAAGGTGGGGCAGAGTTTTCTCTTACCCAGTGTTGCCAACAGCTTTAATGGAAAGTAGCTGAAGCCTGCTTGAAAAAGTGTTGCATGACGTTGTATTTGAATTAGCATATCTGCAAAGTCAAACAAGACTTAACTGATACTAACTAGCTGTGTCATTGGGTCCTTTTTTTCAAGCTGCTCTCATGCCATCAGTATACATCCAAATTGTTGTACAGATGATAGAATATTTCTCACAATATGGATAACTATCAATAAATAAAAATATACTAGATAAATATCAATATCGTATTTGGTTAAAAAAAAATATATATAAAAAATAGTGATATTTGATTTCGTCTGTATCGTCCATCTGTAGGTTTGCCTCAAAGAGTTGCACAGAAATGTCACTAAAGGTGTCCTGAAAGTTGCCAAATCTAGTGAGAAAGTAAAGTTGGCAACACTGCTAAAACCAGTAAGACGCAGTGAAAAAGCAAATAAGATTAAGGGTTACAAATACCACAACACGAGTAAAGGTGTGTTTTCATACAATATGCACCTCATTATCTTGATTAGCAGTGGCAACATTATACTCAGTTGGTGAACTGCTGTGATCTGGAAACACACTGACACCAAACATCTCACTTCTTACCTTCTTTCACACTGTGTTCAGTGTGAGCAGCAGCCCGCTGAGGAGGAGGAGGAGGAAGAGGTGGTTCAGCAGGAAATCGAGGCAGTGATTGTAGAGGGCGGAGAGGAGGTGGAAGAAGATGTGGAAGAAGAGGAGGAGGGCATGGTGCTGCAGGAGGAGGGCTGTCCGGCGGTGATCGTAGAGGAAGTGCCCAGTGCCCAGGTGGAGGAGTGCTACTCTGCACAGGTCCTGGTCTACGACGACGAGACGTACCTGATGCAGGACGTGGCCGAGGAGCAGGAGGTGGTCACAGAGGTGGCTGAGACCGGTGAGGCTGACTTCACTCAATCTAATCTAAAATCTTGTTCGAATAAAACTTTATTGGAATTGTCAATCGATAAAATCTATCACAGGTTTAATGTTTATGTTCAATGTGAGCGTAGAAGTTGTAGGTTTTTACTGCACAGTAGGGTTGATTAAAACATGCAGTGTGAGATAACGCAAAGCAAAAAATGAACTAAATTGTCTGCCCAGCTAAATGTGCAACCTACTCATACAGTAAATAAAACAAACTGAGAAGCAGTTAGGAGAGCAAAAGGCTGCAGCTGAATGGACTGTTGTTCTGAGAGCTGAAGGTGAGATTTCTGCACGCTGCCTTCCTATAACTGATGTCATTTAATCAAGGCTGCCCCCTAATAGTCAACTGAACATTTAGTCAGTGAGAAGAGCCTTAGTTGACCAAGTTTTCATTTATTTGTTAGTCCCAGGAAAAACCCACCTCAGATTCTGTTCAGCAGCTGCTCCTCACCATTATCCTCAGAGGATTGTTGTAACAGGGACCTTTTTTCTTGTAACACTGAAGTCACCGGCACACTGCTGCTAACTGTGCTGTACTGACATTAGTCAGTTAGCTCAGTTAGAAGTCCTGTTAGACTGGGAGACAGCCTATGAGATCAGAAAAGTTGTTCGGCCTGGTGGCCTTGCTTAAAAGCTAACTTGAGATTTGAAAATATAACTATGTAGTATGTTAAAATACGTCTCATTTATTCAACATACATTATTTACTCCTGCATCACTTGGCTCAGTCTTTAAGGAACTGGATTTAAGGTCTCGCATCAGCTTTTTTTCTTTTATTTTGGTTGTCAGCTTAAATTTAAATGTGAAATTTGTAAACATCTGATTATGTTTAAATTATGTAAACATCTGAAATATCTTTCATTTGATTCGAATTCCGCAGAAGTGTTGTGCCATTCACATTTGTTTACATTTTTTCCAACACTTGATTGTACCTCTTGATAGGAGAGACGTGCTTGCTTTGCCGTTTGTGACAGCTGTGCACTGCCCTCTGCTGGCAGGAACGAGGTCTAACCGCTCAGAGCAGATTACAGGAAACAGGAAGGGAGGAACAGACTGCCTCTGTCACCCCAAACAAGGAAGTTAACATTTCAAAATAGTTGAGGTTGCAGCTGTTTTGTCGTGTTGTTCTGTTATGAATCTAATCTTTTCTCGTCAGAAACAGGGTTCGTGTGTTATGATTGGACGTCACAGGTCTCTCCTCAGGGAGCATGTGTTGTGCGCGCGGGCGTGTGTGTGCTGACAGCCTTCTCTCTGCTCCTCTTCTTTCCTCAGTGGAGATGTCTGGTCATGACATGGTGTGTTTTGACAAAACGTTTGAGGCAGCTGAAGCGCTTCTCCACATGGAGTCTCCTGGAGGACTGCACAACGAACGCAACACAGGTAGACACACCGTCAGTACGCAACAGTCTGAGTTGTATGGACAGTGAAACATCTGCAGCAAACCAAGTCATAACAGCACGCAGTACGACTTTGTTTAGGTAGTAAACCACTCACATCTATTTAAATTGTATTCATGCTTTCATTTTCTATCAAACTCTCCAGACTCTACATACACAATATTAAACCAAACAGGTTTGTACAAAAATTAATCACAGATGTATCTTGATGAATAAGTCAGTTCAAATAATGTGGTACCTAATACTATAAACCTGACTTTGAAAGGTACAGTTATATTTATTGGTAACAGCTGCTGGTTGGATGAGAGAGAGAACAGTGTGAATGGTGTGTTTGTTTGACCCCAGCAGAGGACGTGATGATGGAGACGGTGGTGGAGGTGTCTACAGAGTGTGGACCGATAGAGGAGGAGTCCTTCCCCATCCCTCCTGACTGTGAGCCTGCTGCCAAGAAGAAGAGAGGAGGTCAGTGGCACTGTAGTCCTTACTGCGCAGAGATCCCACAATACTGCTGCAAGAAACAAAACACACCAGCATAATGCTGACCCAGTGTGTGATTTAAGACAGCATGCTGGAGTTTCACAGGCTCTGATACTTTTGTTCTTTTCTAATCACTTGTAGAACTGACGGCCTCTTTAATGAATGTGGAACGAATGCATAATTTAAAAGAACAGAGCAGTGAACTTATAGCTCAAAAGCGTCGTGTTCTGTCCCTCCTCCTTTTGTACGGATATTGATTTGGCTCTGTTGCTATCTCCGCTAGCAGATCAGAGGCAGAACAATGCCCTTCCCATTTCATGTTCCTACCTTTAATAAAGAACAGCGAGACAAAAGAACAGTACAATGTTTCTGCTTTGATCAGGCTCTGTAAAAGAGGCTTTAAATACATCTGATGTAACATGTGAGTGTCTCAGGCCTGATGTTAAAGATCTGTGTCTTATTTGCAATAAAACTCAGGAGCTCCATCCCACAACCAGAATTTAGAATTTATTTCAGTCTGCAAACAGAAATAAGATGATCACATATAAATCTACAGATTCATGTCAATAAATGCATAAAAATGGCAGATACTTACATAATGCAGTGAAAAACATTACAATAAAGTAATTTAACATAACTTAGACACGACTGCTGTCCAAAAAACGTGTAGGCTGAAGCTACAGCTTGTAACGCCTACCCTCAGAACAGCACATCATATTTAGCAAGGTTAGATCAAACAAAAGAAATAGAAAACAGGCAAACAAAGACAAGCAAAATAACAACAATACAGTACAATACAACACAAAGAACAACTTACACACTCTGTAAATTCCTGTACTCTGTCCTATGTCAGTGTTACAATCTAATCATCCATGATCGTATTTGATCAGGATGTCCTACTCAATATTCTACATCTTTTCAGTTCCTCACTACATCTGATCCCTAAACTCACTCCTTTAACTGACATAATGTAATTTGGCTTTGGTCCTCACCACACTCTTTGAGTTATAGCTGGACTGTGTTCAAAATGGGGATGAACGAGGGGTCTGTACCCATCAATTATGTTCCAAAACATCTGCAGAATATGATCTGTAGGCTGGAGCATCTCTGTAGCACCATAATACTAAAGTTACAGTAGTACGTTGTGATATATTTTACCTTTATTAAAAAAATTTAACTTCTTTGATCTGGACTTTGCCATATTTTGATTAATTGTGCAGCGCTGATTCAAAACATGTAGTAGTGCCAGTATTGGACTCAGTGGATAAATGAGGTCACAGATGAAGGCATGAAGGACGAGCCTGCACAGTTTTTACCTGCTGTTTTGGTTCAGTAGCCAAGACACCTGAAGACACCTGCTCACATGGAGTTCTAAAAAAAATCATCTGAGGTTCATCTTTCAGAACGATTCTGACCTTTTGCACGTGTTTGTGTGTGTTGAATGCAGGTGGACGTAAGCCCAAGACACACCAGCCAGCGTCTAACGGCTCCTTTGACCTGGGGATCAAGAAGAGACCGAGGGAGGGCAAAGGTTGGTCGCAGCTCTTAAGTCACCAGTACACAATATGCCATATATTGATCTATAGAACTCTGTTCTGTAAAGTGTGATTAAAAAGTACGAGTAAAGTCTTAGAACATGCACCTTTAATCACCTGGGCAACATAGTGAAGAGAATTAAAGGAGCTGTATGTAAGAAAACATTCAAAAAACTTAAATTATCAACTGAATGTGAAGAAATACCAGTTTTGACATAATATATCTACTTTAGTTAGCATGCTAACCAGCTAGCTTCAGCCCGTCCTGTCCTGTAAGATAAATCTGTACCTCAAGAGGTGATACGAACTCTGTGTGTCTTCCAGTCTTTAATTATTTTGTGATGTGTGTCCTGAAGGCAACACCACCTACCTGTGGGAGTTCCTGCTGGAGCTGCTGCAGGACAAGAACACCTGTCCCAGGTACATCAAGTGGATGCAGAGGGAAAAGGGCATCTTCAAACTGGTCGACTCCAAGGCCGTGTCCAAACTGTGGGGGAAACACAAGAACAAGCCCGACATGAACTACGAGACCATGGGCCGAGCCCTGAGGTCAGCCTGTCCTCTGCACAAACACCTGATCTGTTCAGTCCTGGACACACTCTGTCCCTGTCAGATAATAACACAGCCTTCATATTCTCTGTGTGTGTGTGTGTAGGTATTACTACCAGCGGGGGATCCTGGCGAAGGTGGAGGGTCAGCGGCTGGCCTACCAGTTCAAAGACATGCCCAAAAACATCCGGGTGATTGATGACGAGGAAGACGGAGATGATGTGGAGGACGGCGAGGGCGTGGTGTCTGGCCAGCATCCGGCTCACCAGCAGGGCACCGCCAGCCTGGGCACCAACTCACCTACCGCCACACAGCCTCAGCAGACCTACGTCACTGTCATCCCCAGCAACGCCGCCACCAGGTCTCTATTCACAATTTCTCATAAATTAAATTTACTGTAAATCGTAAACAACAAACAGTGATGTCATCATTTTCCCTCCTTGTGCTTCCTCCTGCAGGCCGATCAGAGCCATGCCAGTGGTCATGACCAACTCACTAGGTCAGGTGACGTTAAACTCCTCCTCCATCCTCACCACGGGAGTCCCAGTAACGGTAGCCAACGCCTCGGCCAGCGCTCCCCCTAAACTGGTGATCCAGGCTCTGCCCACCATGCTGCCCGCCGGTTCCAAAGCAGGAGAGAAGATCACCATCATCACCATCCCGGCCAATCAGCTGGCCACGCTCATGCAGGCCAACCCGACGGGCCAGATCACGCAGCTCATCCAGGCGAAACCTGTCGCCACACAGTTAGCGCAGCACGCCGCAGCTAAACCTGCCGCCACAGCGCCCACGGTCCAGCTGACGGCGGGCCGGCCCACGCCGCAGCTCATCCTGGCTAAACCGGCGGCGGTGGCCCAGGCGCTGCCGCAGCTCTCCGTGCAGGTGAGCCAGCCTCACCCCGCCCCGCCCAAGACCCCCACCCAGCTCCCCAAGCCCCCCAGCAGTCAGCCAGAAGCAGCACAATCAGAGGCAGCACCTGAGGCTCCGCCCCCCTCCAGCCCACCAGCAGCATCAGCAGAAACCCCGTCATCCTGAGAGCTCCGCCCTCAGCTTGGGGTGGGGGCTGTGTGTACAGGAAGTGACTGTGGACCCGCAACCCCCCTTCCCCCGCCACAGAGCAGAGCTCTTCTCTGATTGGCTCAGACTGTCAGCCTGGAAGACGCCTGCTCTGACTCTGGAGCTGCTGAAGCCCCACACAGGATCAAAGGGACAGTTGCAGACACACATATGAACACACACACAAACACACAGACACACACACACACACACACACACACATGGGTCAGAGCTCAGACAGGCAGCCTTAGATTGTAAATGAAAACTTCTTTTTGTAATCAAATGTAAAATAAAGCCTGACAGACTTTGTGTAAACAGACTGTATAAAGCATCTTTTGATACTCGGCAGCAGCAGCAGGTGTGTGTCAGTCAGTCCTCACACACACACAGACGTAGTGTGAAGTGAAGTCATCTCTCTGTTTCAGTCTGAACTCTTCTGTTACTCCACTCACAGCACTGTCACATTCTCCCAACACTTGTCGTCTTTTTTTTTATTTTTCTGTCCATAAAAAGGGAGTGAGCGGATGTCTGCGTCAGAGAAGAGAACTAAATGGTGTGCTCCACATCTGAAGTATAATATACTATTTTTTCTTGTACTATCAGTGTATTGAAGTAGATTTTACTGAAATGTGTATTATAAAAAACTACAAATGTGAATTAAAGCTGTCTGGAGTTGTTATTCGGCCATCTACGGGGTTCAAATGGGTGCTGGAAGTCCAGAATTCAAGCACTTTTCAAACGTCAAGTGCTTGAAAGTGCTTGAGGTTGCAGTTGCATAACGTACATAATAAAATACTCCCTGACTGACTAGTTTGCATTTTAGATAAATAAATAAATAAATATTGGTTCAGCTGGCTCACATACGATCAGGCCAAGTCTGCTAACAGACACATTCTTAAACATTTAACTTTGTGTTTTCCTTTAATTTGTCACCTTTCTGTAGAATATTATCAAACATAATTTTGGGTGTTTATAACCTTTTGAGTTTTTGAGTAAATGTGAATATTTTTTGTTTTCTTTACTCCTCTCTGACAGTAAACTGAATATCTTTTGAGTTGTGAGTAAAACGAGACATTTGAGGGCGTCATCTTAGACTCTGGGAAACAATGATTGACATTTTACAGCATTTTCTGACATTTTAAAACTATATTGATTAATCAAGAGAATAAGCGACCAATTAATCGACTATGAAAATAATCAGTTGCAGCCCTACAGTGAAGGTTATTTTACTTTATTCTCCACAACTATCTGGTGACCCCCAGAAATCATTTTGCGACCCTATTGGGAGTCTCAACCCTCAGGTTAAGAACCAGTCGTTTAGAGCACAATTTAATGTTATAAATAAATTAAATAATTATGTAATTTATCACAACCGTAAGGTGCTGGAAAACCTTGAAAATGCATCTTGAAAATGCTTGAATTGGACTTTAGAAAAGATCTAAGAACGCCGCATCTGAAACATGAAATGCCTGATGAATATTTAGTGACACTTTGACCAACTTTTTAAAGAACTGCTCCACAAATTCTGAGGTCTTTATCAGTTTAAACGCATCAAATAAGAAAAATATTTCAGAAAAAATTAAAGAAACGAGTCCTTTAAATCTGCCTCCATCAAAGTGGATGAATCTGACATTACAACTACATTATTTTATCTTCAGGTCACATATTTCAGACATCTGTCACTTTTTAAATTGTTAAGACATTTTTATTTTGCTGTTTTGCTGCTGCTGAACCAAACTTCATGACAGATTTCTGATTCACTTTTGATCTACAGACACAATCGGCTCACATGTCATTTACTCAGTAACATTAACTCACCTGTGACGAAGTGTGTGACACAGACACACACATGGACTGGCTGGTTTTCTCTCATCCATGAAGACACAGTGAGCTGCAGGTGAGGCCACAGAGGGGCGCTGTGCTGCTGTTCATGCTCAGGCCTCCTGTCACTTGTTTGTGGGATCAGTGTGTCTGGTCGGCTGTCGGCCGGGAGGAGACGTTACTGCTCACGTCCTTCTGAACATTTAACAGGTTGAGGAGAAAAAACAGAGTTAACAGAGTCACTGAAGACGATCAAAGTATTTCACCATGTGCAGCGT
>JAJHUR010123946.1:1037-34958 GCA_027495735.1 Lutjanus campechanus | reverse complement strand
TGTCAGTGAGATTGAGGTTTTGATTTAACTTTGCAGCACTTTGTGTGAAGTTCCGCAAAATCCTGTTGAGTGTCTCTCAGCCAGTGTTGCTGAGGCTGAGCTGTGACTTTTGTTCCCCTGTGATAGGTCAGTTTGCCTGAATAACTTTGACACATGATTTTGTGTTTGCAGTGTTTGCCACAGATTGAATGTATATGATGACTAATGTGAGCTTGTTGTGTGTGTTTTAGTTATCTTGCCATTTACTCTGTTGTCTTCAAGTTTAAAATTCTGTTTGATGTCAGGCTGGTGACATTCAGATCTCTGTAAAAGCTCTAGTGTGTGTGTGTGTGTGTTATGTTTGAGATAGTTTATGGGATGCTTCTGGGAAGTGAAGGGGACACAAAAGGCCACTACATACAGTATCTTTTTATACACTTAACCACCACACTGATGCTTAAGGTGTCCCGTTTTCATCTTAGTATATGGGTCATTGTGCTCAGTGTATGCTATGCCACATAGACACAAAACTGTTTTAATTGCAATAGGATATAAATAGGGAAAAAAGGCATACTGTATACCTTATGTTTACTGAATGTTGAGCCTGTACAGCTAAAGACTACACCCTGCTTGAACAGTTCGTAAGCCTGCAATCTGTGTCAGGTGTTGATACAGGTCATCCAGGACAGCTGGCCTACTCTGTTAGTACAGGACAGAAGATAAACCATTAGATGAATACAGTTTATAACATCAGACTTGGCCTTTACCTCCCTAAATACTCTGATCAGGTAGCTAGAAAATAGTACCGCCATCACTCTCAATAGAAATGGAAGTGTTCTTTTTCACCCCCTCTTGCTCAAAGACTTGGAGCCTGCAGGGGTAATGAATGCAGATGTCTGAGGAGATGACTGCTGTGAGGCGATTAGGAGAAATAGTGCTATTTGTCATGAGGAGAGCACTGCAGAATGACATCACAACCAGGCAAGCTGAGCGAGGATTTATAAAGGCCTCTGGCATAGTTTAATTTAAAATAAGACCTGGGACAAAACTGGGAAGTCATGGGTCCCTAGTTATTACTTGTGACGATGACTGTGCAATCAATTGATCAGTCTTTGCACTGGGGTCAGGTGAACCTTTAGTCCTTTTCACTTTTATAGTAAGATCAATAGAAAAGTTCTTTGTCAGATCCTGTAAAAACTAAAGAGTCAATGCACAATACTTTTATAGTGTTCCTAGACTCTTGATAGTCACTGTTAGGGGAAATTAAATGGGGACCCGGACCCCAGATTGGGAACCAATGCAGTAGATTGTCCATCAAACTTTGTTGCACACTTAAAACTTCCAGACACTGTAGATGTCTCATTTTTTATGCACCTCAGGAGAAACTGCACAACAGTCCTTCTGTCTAAATGCTGGATAGATATAGAATGGAGTTGATAATGACAAGACAAGTGCTTCCAATCGAAGGGCTGCTGCCTCATTCCTCTGCTCCCAACTCTGACAATCCCCAAAAGGGCTTCTGTCTGTCAAAAGTGCTGACTAGCGATGACTCACATGTTCTCATCCTTTGAAATCTAGCCATGTTGCAGTGTGTGGACACAAAAAAAAGAAAGAAAAACACAGCATTAAGCACTGGCAAGTGACACAGAGGGTTGCCAATAGTGAGGCCTCGGGGAACACTAAGTATGTCAGAAGTCAATAGAGTCAACAGAGGGAGGGGAGAATACAGATAGAAAGAGACAGACAGGGTGGTAAGATGTCACATGAGAGATGGGAAACAAAGAAAAAAAGAGTGGAGGAGATTTGTAAATTGTACACGGAGGTGAGGTTGTTATCCGTGCTCACTGAGGTGTGAAAGGAATGGAGAAACAGCTGTAGCACCAGAATAAGAACACATACACCACTTATATTCTGTCAAGGTTTATTACCACCTTAAACAGATTACTAATGAAGCAACTACACACACAAATAGACAGTCGTACAAATTTTCTTATTAGGGCGGCGTGCATTGAGCCCTGGGCTGTCTCCAGGTTGCGTGTGTTTTTGTGTGAGCATTTCATCTATCGTTACTGCTTTTACCACACACACATGTCACAGCACTAAAAGTGTAATTTCAGAAATGCGTGCAGAGTAATGCGTAGCACTGCAGTATATTGTGAGAGCACAGATGTGAGCACAGTAGTTCATTATACAGCATTGAAACTGCTTTGATTGTGCCTTTTACTGGTCTCACAAACAGCTCAGTGAAGTAGTCTTCATGTGCATGTGCTCACTGGCTTGTATAAGACTGCTGACCATTGTTTATCCAAGCATTGCTCAAACGCTTTAACCTACTAAATACGAGTTATATTTAGGGTATTTGTGGCAGTGAATGGTGTGAACATGATTTACAGAGCGTTCTGTCCTCTGGTCGGTATGCTGAGTTGTCCATTCAGAGAGCTCTTAATCTGCAGGATGTATTTCAGTTTCAATTCTCTGGTTTTGTTGTGTCCTGCTTAATTCTGAATTATTTATATGTATCACATTGTGGTCTTTTGAGTAAAAGTATGGAAACATTGGTAGTAATGTGCTGGAAGACCACTCAAGTACTCATTTCTTGGTTCATCACATAGTTACATTGTATTAGCACGTCTCCAATGCTCACATTTATGTCCAAGTTTGCGTTAATACAAGTGATCATGGCTAGTGGTGAAATGATTAAATGCAAAATACGTACATTTTGCTGCTAGGGCCCTCTCATTAAAACAGTAACAAAAGATGTAGTTCAATGACATTGTGAAGTAGTGAGATAATGGGAGCTTCTATCTTCTCTGTGGTACAAAACCCAAAAATCTGTCTGACATGACTCAGACAGACATTTTAATATGTAAATGCTACATATTATTGAAAAGTTGACCCTCAAGTTGATAAACAGGAAATGAAATGAAATCAAAACTTTGATTACTGATTAATCATTAAAGTTGAATCAAGTCAAATATTATCTAGTTCTGGCTTCAAATGTTAAGATTTGTTTTTCTCTGTTCTGTATCTTTGTAAATGATGTATTTTGGAGAATGGAACTTTTGACAACTATTTAAAGAAGGGATGTTCCGGATGATCAATATTCCTGTCAGTTAAACAGATGTTTAAATTATGTCGATTAGTCTAAAAAAAAAAAGAGGAAACACAAAGGGGCGGTCAACACTGTCATTTGCCTAGTGTGGCTAATGTTAGCGGTGCTAGCACCTGCAGCTTTGCATTGCTCCAGTCAAATGGTTATATGCCAGTTTATTCTGACACAGCCTAGAAACAACCTTATTTTCATTTTTTGATTGCAATACTGACAAACTGCACTGGCTTTACGAGATGTCATCTGTGTCCCACTTTCCACCTCACTGGTTTACATCCGGGCATTGGCACAGGGAGGAGGTGACTTCCACCTGCTGGTGCTGCAGGCTTGTCTACTGTCGGGTGGTTGCATAATATCTTAGATGCAACAGTATTCCAGCTCTCTGTTGACACATTTACCTGTCCTACAATATGTAAAAAGTTGCCATCATCCTGGTTCCCCAAAAAAACTTGTCATGTCGTGTCACTAGTCATGATTTTAGACCAGTAGCTTTAACATCCATAGTGATGAAAGCGCTTGAACGCACATGGTAGGGAATCTACGAAGTGCAACATCTCTTAGATCCCTGCCAGCTTGCATGCAAGGATGGTAGAGGCACTGGTGATACTTTAAACACCACAACACACTTAATTTTAAAACACCCTGAAAATCCCACCGCTTGTTTATGGATTTTAGCTCTGCATTTAATACTATACACCCTCAGATCCTGTTAAACAAGCTGAAACAGATGGAGGTGAACCCCTTCATAATCAAGTGGTATTTTGGAATTCTCACAGGTAGACAGCACCAAGTCAAAGTTAACTCAACTCTCTCTGACTTACAGGTTATAAGTACTGAAGCCAGGGTTGTGTAAGCTCTCCCCTCCAAATGGCTGCAGGAATCAGTACGCAAACAATTATGTTATCAAATTCTCAGATGACACGACCATACTGAGTCTACTGACAATAGACTCAGATATTGCTGTGTACAAATCAGAGATAACAGAAGTCATGCAGTGGTGTGAGGGGCATAACTGATTTTAAATGTTAAGAAGACCAAAGAAATGTTTTTTGTTCCTCAGTCCATTGGTGATCACAGTCTGGTTTTTATCAATGAGGAGCGAGCTGAGCAGGTAACAGTGCACAAGTACTTAGGTATTCATCTTGATTGTCAGTTGCAATTGCTCATGCTCATCATGTTGAATATGTTCTAGAATTACAGTAGTTGGCGCCTTGATTTTATGTGACAGCTCAGGGTCCATGGAGTTGATAAAAATATTATGTTGACCGTCAACTCAAACCACAACTTCCAAACTTGGGGAGGGGCAGGGCCTTAAAATTACTACTGACCCAAACCACATCCTTCATAAGGAGTTCGAGCTGATGCCTTCATGCAGAAGGTACAGGTTACCAAACTGTAAGATGAACAGGTATGAATTCTTGTTAGTCCCACTATCAATCAAATTACTTAACACTTGGAGATGAAATGTGTGTATGAGTGTGAGGGGAGGGAAAAGTGCAATATTTTGGTGTTGGGCATTTGTTCAGTAATTTGATGTAGGAGATTTGCTGGGAAATGACTTTGTGTAGGACATTTATGCAGTATTTTTTTGTACAGGACTTTTGTGCAGCTACTTGGATTTAGGGCATCCTGCAGTACTCTTGGGTGTGTGCTTTTTTGGCCGTATGTATCTGGGGGATGATACTTGATGTTAGTTGTAGTTTATTTGTACATGTGTGTAGCTGTGTTGCCTGTGTTGTCTCGAATGTCCAAGACAAATTTCTCTGAAGGGAGACAGTAAAGGCGTAACTTATCTCTTATCTCAACAGCTAACTGACATTGTATATTAGTAAAATAATAATAATTGGTTTAACCCACTAGTTTTTGTTTTTTGTTCTGAAGAGATCAGGTTGTGCCTTAGAAACTTGTGATTGCATTTTGATGCATTTTTCATTATTTATTAATTAATTTATAAAATCAGCAGATTAATGGCCTTAACCTTTGAAGCTGGTATAGTGACTCCACATTCTCTGCTTAGGTTAAACAAATTGCAGCAAGAAACATATAATAACATCTCTTCAGTGGTGGGACAACATTGTTTTATCTGAAGGCGCCACACTGCAGAACATTTAAGCCCAGTGCCAGAGCTGCACCATGAGATTAGTTTTTGTTTCCTACCCTTCCCATTTGTTATGACTTATTCATACCCAT
This sequence comes from Lutjanus campechanus, assembly GCA_027495735.1. Lineage (NCBI taxonomy): Eukaryota > Metazoa > Chordata > Actinopteri > Lutjaniformes > Lutjanidae > Lutjanus > Lutjanus campechanus. Next base: position 29,680 of record JAJHUR010123946.1, on the reverse strand, counting down.
TTTCGCTGTGCTGAGGGGTTATATGCAGGTCGAGGGGTTGCGGTAGGAGCAAAGTGTTATTTTTACTGTAAGCCACACTGTGACAACAATATGAGAAACCCGATGAAAGTTGAGCTCACCACAGTCCCAAGGCCCCCTGCCAGCTCCGGCTGAAGGTCACAGAACTGGAGTAGAGTAGAGAGGCTGCTAGAAGTGGCTTTGTATCTGAGGGAAGAATTGAAAGACTGTGCGTGAGGGGAGAAGATAGGAAAATAAATAAAGCAAAAGGAGTTGAAGAGAAAGGAAGACAGAGAAATGGAGTGAGAGGCAGAACAAGAGAGGGATCGAGCTCTAAGTTGTTTATCTTATCCCCCCGTTGTACCAGGGCAACATACGCTGTTACTCTACTCTGTTGTTACTCTAGTCAGGGTTGTCACACAGGGGACATGACAAACAACCTGCTTGTAACAGACCATCATATAGACGAGGCTCAACACTCATATTGCCCACAACAACATGTAGTAGGGCAATGGCAGCCTGATACCCCCTACTCACTGGGGGGTTATGCAGAAATAGTACACGACATAGCATCTTTATACGGCCTATACATGATGAAAGTAGATAGTGTAAGTGGATAAAAACAAGCTGTGGTTCAGAGCCAAAAGCTGAGTGTTCATTTATGCCTCTAGGCTAAAATAGCACATTTTAGATTAACATTAAACTATGAAAGTCAGCAGGTTAGTGAGTTTACTTTGAGTGTTCTAGATGGTTCAGTATTTTTATGTTTGAACTTCAAGTGCAACTCAAACTCCCAGGTGGTTCGGATATTTGTAAGAGAATCAGCTGGACTCTTCTCAGACCCCAAAAAGCTGGCATATTATAATTTAACAACGAGACCAAACAGAAGAGCTGGCTGGTATTACCGCAAACGCCGGCTGTAGGCTTGGTGTCACTGGTGGTAGACGTTCAGAGCTCGAAGTTTCCTGGCAGACACTGATGGTACTTTTCTCAAAGTGAGATATCGATTTTGTGTTGCGCTGAAGCAAATTCCCTTGAGGGTGTACAGTGGCTTGTGCCCTGTTTTCCGCCTGGTTTCAGTTAAGTTTTACCCAAAAAGCTGGTAAAGTGGCACATCCCTTTCTCCAAGGGAACACTATTCTTAGCGCCCTGCAAAGGGTGCCAGTCATGCTGCTGCACAGTGAAACACAGGTCAGAACACAGACACACACACAAGCTGGTTTTACACACATGAAAAAAAAATGTTACAAATGTATGCTTGCATAGACACACACACACACACACACACATATATATATATATATATATATGTATATATATATATATATATATATATATATATAATCACACAGGGATGGACAAACACACAAACAGTGGCTGTAAAGTAGAGCTGGACTGATACTGGATTTTTGGGGCCGATGCCAGAGACTAATGCGCACACCTTCTAACTCTCACACGGTAATGACTAAACCAATCCACTCTTGCATTTCCTCTGTTTCTGCACCGTTCCCAAAAGCTCCCCACGTGCTGAGCCAGTCCAAGTCGTCCCAAACTGAGCCAAACCAGGCTGAGCAGTGAGACAAATGCCTCCCAGTTGTCTCTTTTCACTCAAGCTCATAGCAAGGTTCACATACTGGGCTCTGACCCAGAGAGAGTATAAAAGAGCCATCTGAAATCCATCACAGTCACATGCGCTGTATATCTTCATGTAAAGCAGATACTAAATTCTAAAAGAGCTTACATTTATACAGCTGTGATTACAAATAAATAATGAGAATCCATTTGTTGCATCTGTACTGTGAAACACTGCTGAATGGTTGAGTGTAGGGTACACATCATCAGTATAAAATGCATTTCATAGCAACTACTGCTCTGAATCTTTGGATCTTTGCACAGTTCTCCTCGCTGGCAGCAGGAATGTGTGTTATCAGTTTCGTGCTGAGGCGGTTAACTTAACAACCAGGGGAATTGTGCTGTAGTATTTCTGCAGTATTATGCAGCGGGCCTGGTCTGTTCTGCTGTACTACACATACAGCCTAGCTTGTAATTGTTCCGAGTTTGAGGTTATGAGGTTATGAACCAGAGGATTGGCATCATGCAGCGTGCCAGGCTATGCAGATGCACCATGTACAGTCTAGCCTGTGGTCTAAAGGATTGGAAGCGAAGGGATTGGCACAGTGCACTGAGGCCGTCTGTTCCGTCATGGTGCGGAAAGACGACACAAATATGCAGTTGTGTTCATTTTTGGTTAATGAGCTATGATGCTTGCACTGTAGGTGAAGAAACTGGTTGTTTTAGTCTCTACACATGTTACAATTGTGGTCAGAGGTTTATGAACTTTTTCTGTTCTGCTCTAAACTTAGTGCATTCATTCCCCAACTCATTAAAGCCCTCTAGAAACAAGTCTGTAACCCAGTTTGGATCCTGAAGGATGTACTGTGGGACGTTTTCAGTCTGTGGTGTGAAGAATTGGTGCACGACACAAACACAGTCTGTTCTGCAGTAATGTATCTGCGTGTGAGTGATTCCAGCCTGGAGTTAGGAGGGCAAAAGGAAATTGATTGGCACACTTTCTGTGTGTTGTAGTGCCTCTGCTACATAGCAATGTGAATTTAAGGATTGAGACCACAGTCCTCATGTAGAGACAAGATGAAGGGGTGAGTGGAGTGAATATGTGTCGCTGCCTCTTGCCGTCTTGTTTGTTTGCTTTCTAAATTCATGCAGAGCAGCTGGAGTGAAAATGCAAAGTACTCACTGCTCAGGCTGGATGTGAAATATTCTCACAGCGATCAAGCTTTTCAAAAACGTAGACTGAGAAATTCTTTTAAAACCAAGCATGAAACTGTTCAGTCCATGTACAGACTCAGTCATTCTGTGTCTTAAAGTTAAACGTAAGCTACAATTTTGTATCTTCACCTCTGCATTCTGTGGTTGTGTGTTTTACTAGAATATCACTGCTCAACCAGAAGGGTTGGCTGACCTTTGAGCTGCATGAAGGCACACACAATCAGAAAAGCTGCTCTCATCTCTGACCTGACAAAATTAGTACAAAATTGGGCCAACTAGAACTGTGATTTGACAGTCTATGAAAGATAGCCAATAGTGACAGTTTAGCACAGTTGCGGGGTAAAAACTAGTGTCCATTTGTCTCCAAGGTCCTTCTTGCCTGGTCCCCTTTGCAAGACAGTACTGAAGGATTTCTTGTATATTTTCTCAGTTTGAAAAGTCAGTTCTTCATTTCACAAAAAGAACTTACATCTGCAGCTGCTCCTGCTGGAGCTACTTTGTTCCAGCATTTGCTTGTTTTCATTATTGTGATACCAAGCAACCATGACTTATCTTAAAATGTATCAGAGACACAGCGTGTTTTCATCATGTGTGTTTTCTTCAAACTATCAAAGGAAGGGTTTCAGGAGAGTTTTAACTCTTAAACAATGCATGCTGGGAAGTCTGCTATACTGATCAGGTTTCTAAATTAGTTAATTGAACTGAGCTCATACTAGAAATTTTAAGTTTTACTAACATGACAAACAAATAAACTTGTATATTTATGTTAAGTGTATGTTTTTTTTTACAGTGACGATTAAAAAATAGCCTACAGTTAGTTCAGGCTTTCCTTGCAGCATTTCACTGTTTTGGTCACTGAACTGTTACTGCATATTTATTAAATGAAAAAGAACTACAATACGAGCAACAAATCACTCAACATTATCACCAATAAACCATACAAATTACCACAGTGACAAATAGTTCCACTCTTGTACTTAAAGGTTCATAGTTGACAAGTGAGAGCATTATTATATATCATGCATTATATGTTGTCAAGCCAGTCCATGCACAAAATACTCCACATGACATACTGTCATTGTCCTTGTGATGAATGCACAAGATGTCTCCATTACTACACCTGCGGAGAGTGCCCGTGTGAATGTATGTGTGTGTGTGTGTGTGTGTTTGTGTGTGTGTCATGAATGACAGACTGGCATCTACCACTCCTACACTGCTTATGTCTACATGATCCACTACCTGTCATGTCTGCAGTTGATCTCCTCATCACCTTGTATTTCCTGTTACTATGTATGTGTGCAAGGACAGTTGTGTCACAGCACTGAATTTTTTTTTTTCTTCTTCATTCACCTGCTTTGAATTCTACTTTTAAAAAAAAATATTCACAAAAAAGCTCGCTGTAAAAAACATATTTCTTGGACGAACACTATGCATTTTGCCTCATTTTACAGGGCACTGAGTGCAGGCTGCCAGTAAAATGGATTGCTCTCATTATGAGTGTGTTATGAACAAGCAGTCTGTGATTGAAAAGCTTTATTTCATGCTCGGCAGACTTGTAAATGAGGGGTTGTGTGTAGTGAAGAGAGGAGATTGTTGTGTGTGCCTGCCTGCGTTTTCTGGTGTGTTAGTGTGTGTAGCGAGAGGCAGTGATGGGATTTCATGAATCACAGTGTGTAGGGTAATACTTCATTTCTGTGGGATATTGTATGGGTTATTGCTGCATATAAACATAACGAAAATTAGGAGAGGCTGTGTGGTTGCTTGTGTACTTGCAGCATTGCCACTATTTTGCTGTGTTGACATCATAAGTAGTAATCATACTCTGGAAGCAACTTACTCTTCACCGGCAGCTATTTATATTTTGCTGCTCTCCATTTTTTTATGATCTTGCAACACTTTATGTGGAATTTTCCAGCCTGATTTCCAAAATACAGTTTTGCAGCATTAAGATATGTAACTTCTATGGCAGCCACATCTGGTTCTAGCTTACTGCAGCCTTCCACATAAACCTGAGGTGCATATATGTCCAGCTCTCTGCCAGATTTGGCCCAATGCGGTGCTCAAAAAGGTGACGAACTGCAGTTTTAGCAGGGCTGCAGCAGTATAACAGAGGTCAGTGTTGGCTGTGTGCCAGCGCCAGTGTTTTACATAAACCACCACAGTGAGGAATGTGTCTGGGCACACTTCTCAGGAAACACACATGTGCTAACACACAGTGCAAGAGGAGTATTTTTATTCCTCTGCGCCAGTGACAGCCATGGCCAGGGGCATTGTGTTTTCGGGTTGTCCACCATCTATCCGTCCCATTCTTATCAACGAGATATCTCAAGAACGCCTAGAGGCAGTTTCTTCAAATTTAGCACAGACATCCAGTTGGACGCAAGGATGAACTGATTAGATTTTGGTGGTCAAAGGTCATAAGTCAAAATCACTGTGACCTGACACCCTTCCCATTCTTGTGAACACAATATCTCAGAGAGAATTTCTTCAAATTTGGCGCAAACGTTCATTTTGACTAAGAGATAAACTGATTCGATTTTTGTGGTCAGAGGTCATGGTCACTGTGACCTCAGGTCCATCCCATGTCCATCTCAGGAGCACTCAGAAGAAAGACCAGCTGAGAAGAGAATTCTCAGCATTTTTTCATATTTGGTACAAATGTCCAGTTGGACTCGAGGATGAAGTGATTAGAATGTAGTGGTCACCGTGACCCTACAAAAAAATATTTTTGGCCATAACTCAAGAATTCATTTGCTAATAATGACAAAAAATCACAAAAAATGTCTATTAGAATAAAGTATGTACATATTATACATACTATAATCAAAATACTCAAGGTCAGCTTCACTGAAACATCATAATGTTCTACAAAAATACCTGAAACACGAGTCATTTTAGCACTTCCATTTTGCCAAAAATTTTTACGTAATACCTTTTATTGAATTCCTTCAAAGTCTCACATATGTAAGAGTCTGGACAGACATGGATATAAACTGCAACTTGACTGGTTGGCAGTTCTAGGCTCTTCTTGTATTGCTGCTGTTCAGTGCCACACACACGCACACAGAAATCACTCCTTTGAAGACACAGAATGAAGTCTACGTCTTTTCAACATATTTCCAGCTGTTGCCAAGCTCCGTCTTCTTACCGTGTTCTGTGTGTGTGAGATGCAGATAGAGGAGGGAGGCTGCACGAGAAACAGGTGCAGCAGGTTATAAAGAGACAGTCAGCAACAGAGAGGGAGATCATAAAAACTGTAAGTGTGGATTGCATGAGACTCTCTCAGCTATTTGGCCTCCCTCTCTCTCTCTCTCTCCTTTCACCAGCCGTGGAAAGAGAATGAAACCATTATTGCCACCTCAGTCCCATCTCGCTTCAGCTGGTTGTGACATTACCCGTGAGTCAGGTTGTGTCCAGTCCGGCCACTTCCCACTGTGAGCTAATGTGCTGTCATCCAGGCCTGACTGCCGCTCCTAACTCCCTCAGACCGTGGATGAAATCGATATTACAGGAGCCATTAAAACCTGTAGGAGTTATTTAGCTGTCTCTTTCTGCAGTCTCCTCTGTCTGTATTATTATCTGTCTCGCTGTACGCTGCAGTTTTGTCTGTCCCCATATTCTTCTCTTTGCCGTCTCCAATGAATCATTATCAGCCTGTGCTTCTCTGTTCCTGTCATTTCATACCACACACTTCGTCTTTGCCCCTCTCCATTTCAGTCTGCCTTTGATCCATTTATCTTTTCATCTATCCATAGCTTTCTGTCATTCCCTCTCTGTCTTTACTTTGCACTCTGTCACCCTTCTTTTTTTTCTTTATATCCTCGGGTTGTAGCTCATTTGCCACCTGGAAGAAGCAGTCACAGCTTTAATGATACTCATGTTGAAAAATGTCTTCATTTTGCTATTTCCCTTCCCGCTTGTATCAAGCTGTAGGCTGAAAAATATTAAAATTTTCAAAGCAAATAGTCAACTTTGAGTAATAATCACTGGCTGCTGCTTCAGATTGCGGCTTCACTGAAGTTTCAAATGAATTTAGAATCATAACTGACTTTCTTATTTGAGGACATTCGTTGTGTGTGTGTGTGTGAGTGTGAGTGCATGATTCAGCACTCAGCAGTCTGGCCACTATCTAATTAGCTCATTTCCATTCGTAGTCAGTGTGATTAAATGTTTATAATATAACTGTCAGAGCAGCACATTGTTTATGTAAAGTTCTTAGCTCTTTGCTCTACAGTATTTGTCTCCCTTCTTGACCCCTAAGCTTCTGTTTACCAAAACAGAGCTTGAAAGTATTTCTCATATTTTCATTTTATTAGTTTTAGACACATCAGCAGGAATACAAGTACTGTGTCTAACTAGGCAGTGAGTTAAGACTGTGAGTCAGACTGAAAGTAAATAGCATTTCTTTATCTGTTACAGGATACATATATGTCTACATATACAGCCAATCACGTCTTGTTCTGCATCTTAGCTAATCGACCTTTTTCTTGAACTAGCACTAGAACTTGAACTAGTTGGGTAAACACACAGGTGTTACCAATGATACTAATTAAGGATCTGTTCCACTCAGGTCAGACAGAGCCATAATGCTGCTATTGCGCATGTTGTCTCACAGTAAGGCAACACTAAATGGAATGAGACCTTAATTTATGCTGTTATTTCATATATCATTTTCATAAAACTATTAATATCTATTGAATGGGGCACCAACAAACATTCACCAGTGAAAACGGCGCTGCTAACGTTAGTTTGTAAACTGAATCGCTAATTAGGTGCTTAGCTACAGCACATTTGACAGCATGTAAACATACTTGCAAATGTCACTTCACTCCGGTTAGATGCTGTTGTGGTTCTTACACTTCAGTACTACTAACAACACTATGTCCGCCCATGACATGTAAGCTACAGTTTGTTTACTTTGTCTCTTCTTTGCTATAACACCAGCACTCTGGTTTCTGTCAGCTACTGCCAGTCAAACTAAGACACCGATGAAAAGACCATTTTTCCTCTTTTTCTTTTTTAATAATAAAAGCTACTAACAGTTGGAATTTCCTAAAATCCTTAAATTCAAGTTTGCAAAACAAGCCAATAGGCTTCTCTTCTCTTCTTTTCTCTTTGGTTTTAACAGGTTATTATTTAAGGCACAATATAGTGCATTGTGTCTCAAGGTAAAGTAGGCAATTAATGCAGCTTATTTGAGTTTTTAAATGACATAAGTGAAGGGATGGAAATTAATAAGATTTTTTTCGATACCAATGCCTTTATGAATTATGCTTATTATGGTTCTCTATTGATTTCATTATTGATTCCTCGGCTGGCTGTAGCCTGAGAGCTAGATGTAGCAACAGTCTGTCTGTCATCATCTGAAATGGATAAAATGAGGAAATATTTGTACAGCATTTGTTTTCCATTAGGTTTTCTTAGTCCAAGAAAGGATGTATTGCTTGGTTGGGAAGCAGTTGCTGCGTAGAATGTTAATGGCACATGGCGTTGCTGGAATTTAAGCCCACTTTGCATATTGATAGTGTTTCTACCCACACTTGAAGTTATTTAATATTTTTTATTTACAGACATTACAACTAACGCTGTTGTCATCTTTTCTCGTGAAATGACGCCACACTTTAGACCACTGCTTCCTCACTGCCATGACTCCTACTTGTTGCAAGTTTCCAGCAGCATAGAAGCATTAGTTTGATGTCATTATTTTCTGAATGTGCAACCATCAGAAAAACATGGCGGCATCAATAAAAGGAACTGATAAGCTTGGAGGTATATGATTCTGATTGAATGAACAGTTTGGAACAGATTCTTTACTGTAACCGCTTCTCGATTCTCATCCCCACATAAGTGTGGTTTTTTGTATTCAAGTATGTGCCACCGTTCAGAGGTAACTGTATTTTTTAAGCCTTCAGTCAGTTCTGGCTTAGTTGGTGTCAGACATGGTTAGACAGAATTTTAGATAAATAAACATATAACTCAATAATCCAATAAGATCAAATCTATCATCTATGATAATGATTTGCTGTTAGTGTGCAATTTCAAATCAGCTACACGTTCCTGGTATAGGCTATTTTGTGTGTGTGTGTGTATATAGATGAGAGAGAGATGACTCACAGCTAAATTGAGGGATATCTAATGACATCACCAGCTAACTGCATCTGCAGAGAGACACTGGCTCTCACCCCCACCCCCTTCCTCTCTCGCACGCACTCATATATATTCAGTGGTCAAAGCTGTCAATATTGTGGCTGATGAATATTTGTTACTGACTGCAGCTTCATAGCTTTCAGCTGTTGATTATTGGGGTTTGCAGTACATGCAGTTGTTCATTGTGGCAGTGAAAGAGAATTTGGGAACCAAATGGGAATGCACCGTATTTGAATGAAAGCTCTGTGCCAGTTATCATCAGATGCCTACTGTGGAAGTTAGGAAAATCTGCTTTGATATTTGACTGTATCAAACATCCCTACACTACACTGTTCAGTGGATCATCTGAATCAGTTGTCTTCATGACTGACTGCTCTGACACACCAAACAGATAAAAGTCAGCCGCTGTGTGTGTGTGTGTGTGCGCGTGTGCGTGTGTGTGTGTTGAATTGCTCCATCTTGCTTCCTGGTATTAACCAGTGTGCCATCTGTTGAGGAGGCGAGGCAAAAGAGTTGACATTTGAAGAACATACCGCAACAGAGCAGGCGAGACCGTCATGGAAAGGCTAGGCTAGGCTAAACACTTAGGACTGCAACTTCACCAATTGTCATGATCAAAATAGATCAAATGATACGATTTTTGAAATTCCATAGTAACCATAAAAAGATAATCAAAACAGAAATTTTAAGTTATTACTTTGAGGTGAAGATGAGCTAATTTCTTCAGAAATGATAACAATACCATTGCTTGACTCACCGTAGTTATAACCAGACCCATAAAGTCTCTCATATTTGCTTTTCACTTTTACCCATTACACACTAATTATATTCACTATGTAATGTAAGTGTTTTTTATTATATGCAGCTCAGCAAAATGTTATTGTCCATGGAGTACATCCATGCTCATTGTATAACAATGTTGTCTTTTATACAGCATGTTTAAGAAAGTGGATCATTTTGCAAACACCAACTCAGCGCATACTAAATATGTCACATGGCCACACTGGTGTGAAAATGAACAAAAAACATTTGTACTGGTGAATTTTGGATGCTGACTTCTCTGTTTTTCTCTGTGTTTCAGGGTTTCACCGCAATGAGGATATGAAGGCAATTGACGTGCTTCCAATCCTCAAGGAGAAGGTTGCCTTTCTCTCAGGTCAGATGTACACAGTTACAGTATATATCACTGATATGATATTGTCATTATACTCATAAAAACTGCCATTCACACTTTTTTCAATGAAGAGGAGTTAAAGCAAACCCAAACTTTATGTCTGCGGTGTTGCCCTTCAGCCAGTCATTCAGAATTGGATTGTGTCTTAGAGAGTCTGAGTGCTCTGAAAATTAAATGTTTCATCTTTCAAGGGTAGAAATATTTTTTTCAGAAGTGGTGTTTATGGAAAAAAAAAAAAGGGAAATGGATTAATGTTTTTGAACAAGCTCATGTTGCCTTGATCTTAGATAAGCTTGTTAAACTCGTTCCTATACTTGTTTAAAGTAGCTGTTGTATCTCTATAGTGCTGCAGAGACCTTGCATGGAAGTGGGTTTCATGTCATTCATGTATTGTTTTGCTTGCATGCTGATGCAAGGCAAATTTAACAGAAGAGAGAAATCAAGTGAGGTGAAGTCGGGATCATTTATAAACAAGTGGAGAATTCAGTTTCATACAATATGCTCAATTAAGTGTCAACTAATCAAAAGGACACCTTTCATTCTAGCATAAATAACAACTTTAGTTGGTAATTTAATTACTTTACTTTAAAGAGATCTGAAGTGGCACTTCTCATCAGACTAATAACAAAATCAACTCAGTCACAAGACTTTGTGGATTTTGTGCTTGAAAGATATGATAGATAATATGATAGATGATAGATGATGATATGATAGATGATACTGGATGTCACAAAATGGCAACAGGGGTATCATTTTGTTGAAAATTCAAGATTTCTACAATTTTCTAAGATTTCTACTTGTTATGTTATTAAGCGCACTCATTTATTTCTCTGACCTGACCCTTTTACCCCATTAGTGTTAACTGCATCTCCATTACCATAATTGTGAGTTTGAGTGTGTATTTGCTGGTCATTAATAATTAGTGTTGTTTGTTACTGCAGTCAGTCTCTGACTGAGAGGCTATTACTAGTCTTGTCATCATGACATTAATTTGAGCCCCGACTCTTCAGTTTGACCCAGGATAGTCATGACTAACTGCAGGAATATTCACAGATGGCACTCATATAAATTAGCTACTGTCATCTCTGAACCGAACTACTGCCCTCACTTGACATCTTTTTGGTGTAGTACTGTGATGGCTATGTAGTCCAACGTGAACTTGTTAGTAGCAGACTAAATAGTCAAAATACAACAGCAAGCTTTTAAAATTTCAATCTGTTGATTTAGCTTTGCTTCAGCTGTGCTACAGTATACGAGCGTTATGCATTGGTAGCACAGTTGCCACACTGGGGAGGTCAAGATCCACAAACAACACAATGCATATCGATAGATGCAAATTTCATTTGAAAATCAAATGTAACCTGATGCACATCACATTGCGAATGTGCTATCTACGTTTCTATATTTATGAACATGATCTACATGGGAAGTAGCTGTTTTTTTTAATGACTTTCTGTTGTTTGATTTCTACCCAAAGGTGGAAGAGACAGACGCGGCGGTCCCGTTCTAACCTTTCCAGCACGGAGCAACCATGACAGAATACGACCCGAAGACCTCCGCAGGCTTATAGCTTACCTGGCTACTATTCCCAGGTACAAACACACATTCACAGGGTTTCAGTGGAGGATTAATCGGTTTTCAAACTGTGAACATGTACACCAAATCATATATGCACATGCACCCTATCCTATCTTTCATCCTGGGTTAATTTGAAACAGGCTCATCCTCTCGTCCTCTCATTCACACTCGCACACATCTCATCACTTTCTTTGTGTGAGACGTTCCCACCTTGCTTGGATTTAAAATTCTGAAGTATAACCTGAGGCTACAAAGAGCTGGGATGGTTTTGTTTTTGGATTCTCTGTGAAGATTCGGCCCCCCCCCTTGCCCCCTCTCATTTCCTCCTCACTCTCTAGAAAAAGCTCCCTCTCCTTTATGTAGGTTACCACTGTGTAGTGACTCTCCCCCCTCTCACTCTGCTATTGATATTGTGTAGTTAGAGTGGGTCGGTTCTAATTAAACAAAGTGTCCCTTTTCTTGGTTGGCTTTTCTTTCCTGTTTGCTTTATCATATAGACTCGAGTCTATAAACTGCTGCAGGAAGTGTGTAGCCACAGGATGTCCTTGCAGAGTTGCACTCTCTCTGTAGTTCTGTGCCGCCTGATGTTCAAGTGTAGAAGCACCTTTCCTTCACATTTAACACTTGGCTCTAGGCTGTTCTGTTTGGAGTCAGTTGTGATTAGCTTGGAGGGGAGCTTGCACTCCTCTGTTTTGCTGCCTCTGATCTCCCCTGTGCTGCACTTTCTAGTGCTTTCTTTGCAGGTCTGGTGCTTTAAGTCATTTTCACAGTAGAGTTTGGAGATTTGTCTTGAGGCAAGAGGTGGTCCAGATCAGTTACCGGAAAAATTTGGTCCAGGTTTCTTCAGGGCCCCTTGAAGGCATTCTGGGATGTCCAAGTCAAAATCAAAGAAGTTCAACACATGCCTGTATTTCAGTCAGAACAGTACTCTGACTAGACTATGATGCAAATGTTTGTTCTTGAACTAACTTGCAAACTATCTACACTATACAAACTGTTAATCAGATGTTGATAGAGTTGAGCATTTTTTGGATTTTAACAATTCTGATTCAGATTCTGCTTATTGATTTTGGTTCTTAACGATTATGATTGGTCGAATCAGATTCTTTGAGTGTCCTCCTGCATTCTTCACAGCGGAGTTGTGTGAAGCCCTAGTTGTCAGATAAATGTTATCAGCGGAAACACTGAGCTAAGTTAACATTAGCTAGGTACCCATAATAATGGTGGTCTCTTGAGCGATTTCTTCATTATTTTGGGGTGTACTGATGCTACTTTACTGTAACAATACAGAGTATCCCATCCTTGTAAAGTGTTTTGGAGCATTTGCTGAAGTGACATGATTGTTACAAGACTCACAAAATTTTTGCTAATCACCTGCTAGCCAAGCAACTTACATGTAACTACAGCTGACTATGTTAACTGAGTTTGCTGGACTCATGATTTAGTAAGACAATTGCACAAGTGCAGACTGATAACCAGGTCAATGTATAGTAGGTGTTTGACCCCTGAAACAACTTGTTGTCACCTCTTTTCACAAGTACGTACAAACTCAAAAAAGGGGTCAAATCAAGTCTAAATGATGTAAGTGAAGGCTTACAAGGACTGTTTTACAGGGCTTGTGCTTTTGCATTCTGTTTTTATGTGATATTATTTTGTGCAGACAAACCTGAATAAATCAGTTTCATGTTTAAAATGTATTCTTTATCTTGAGACATCCCACCTGCATTTTTTCAAATGCTTTTCTGAAAATAGTGTAGCAGTAAAAGACAAGTAGCTTGCTCTGAATTAAGACATGCTGGTTTCGGTTGGTGTACAAAGACTTCCAGGCATCCAAAAGGCTCAGCTCTGTGTTAGGAGGTCAGACTAGACGGGAGAAAAGATTTGTCAGAGGTGGCCAGCCATCTAGTTTGAGGATCAGAAGGAACAAAGTGTCACTAACTCAGAAGGAGGTCAGCTTCTTCTCCTCAGCTTGACTTCTCTTTCTCCTGTCTAAATATTTCTTCTGTCTTTCCCCCCTTTTTTCTGTTACATCTGTCTCCCCCTCCCTCCTTCTCTCTCTCCCCTCTGCCTCCTCGACACTCTGTTTTTCTCTACCCATTTGGCTGCCGATCTGTTTTCAGAGAGTGAGGTCAGAGTGAGTTAGAGCAGGAGGGCCTGCGTCTGTTTCTGTCTCCTAGCTAGACACATTCAGATTAAAGCCTTTAACACTGAGAAACAACCTTTTATGGACTTATAGAGCAGCAGGACTCCTGGTAAGCAGCAGTGGAAATTTCAACGCTTGAATGTTTTAACTATTTTTTCCCTCCCCAGATGCTCTGGAGATTTGCATGGGATCTCTTGACTTTAAATCTTTTTGGCATCTTTGCAGTTACAACAGAGCTTTTGCAAAATTTACAATGGGTGGGGGTTTTTGTTTGTTTTTCTTGGGGGGGGCTGAATAGTGTCTCTATTTCTGTTACATGGGCCGTGACAATAATGTGACTGAGTAGTTTGACAATCTTTCTTGTAGCTCTTTCACGTTTGTTCAGTCTCAAATCAATCACAACTGATTGATTTTGTCCTTTTGTTGTCACTTTTTACCTTCTCTCCTAAACCACTCTAATTGTTAGATGTTAACATGACAAAATAATTTAAAAGTAACATATTTTATCATGTTTTGATTTGTTCTTTATGGTAGGACCTGACCTCTTTATTCATGTTTTCTGCAGCGAGGAGGTGGCCAGGCATGGCTTCACAGTCATCGTGGACATGCGTGGTTCTAAGTGGGACAGCATCAAGCCTCTGTTGAAGATCCTTCAGGAGTCTTTTCCGTCTTGTATTCACGTCGCGCTCATCATCAAGCCAGACAACTTCTGGCAGAAGCAGAGGACCAACTTCGGCAGCTCCAAGTTTGAATTTGAGGTGGGTGATACTCTACGTGCTTCTTTTCACATTTTAGCTTGTGTTCTGTTGTGGATGTTTTACATGGATCATTAGTGTTATTGTCTCTTCTCTTCTCTCTCTGAGTATACAGGTTCATGATTGTTTTATTGTTTTCTATAAGAAAATGAGCTATTGACAGTGCTCATTATGTCAGTGTATTATAAGATTAACAATTTGTTGTAAGCTATTAGAGTTCTTGTCAGGTTAGCTTAGCCATAGGTCTTAATTTATCAAATCTAATTGGACTGCTGCTCGGTGACAGTGGAACTGTTCTGTCCCGTGTGGGCAAGTGGTGCTGGTATATTTAGTCCTGACCCAGTTACTATGGAAACAGGATATATAGGACATGGCGAAGCATTTCATCCTAACAGAAGTGAGTTGGGTTTGGATGCCACTTGTTGTATGTTGTACTGTACGTGAGCAGGACATGGTAAAGAAAATCACTAGTTTGAGTTTCTGGCTGCTAGTTCTCAATGGGGGAAGTGATGAAGATGTGTTCTCTGCTTTCTCATGATCTGCTGTTCAGTTTTCACTGTTTAACTGTTGCTCATTATCCAGCGGCACAAGTTTTTATAGTGTACATTCACACCTCCACCTACAACTACTCCTAAAAGTGTGTCTTAGTTTGCTTTCACTTAAAAAGAAGCTAAACCTCTAGTTATTATAGCATCTATAATATACCTGAGAGTCGGAGTGTCACGATTTTAATTCAGAATTGAAAACTGATCAGAACAAGTGAAATCAAAAATAGTGTGCTGCTGCACTTTTCACTGATGAAGTCGGAGATATATCCAATTCTTTGACTGACCCTTGCTCTCCACTGACGCTATGGCTATCTAGCAGCTAGCTCAGTGTTTCTGCTGGTAGCATTTATCCGTGGTAAGTAGCATTTCACAAAACTCTGCTGTAAAGACACTGAACTAACATCATATGAACAGTAAAAGAAGAATTTGAAAATGCTGATCTTTACAAACCAAGACTCGATATGGCAGAGCCATCAATGCTAGAAAAACATGTTTTAATTGAAAACTTTAAATTTCAAGTTTTGAGAATCTTGACACTCCTACTTGAGAGGCAGACTCCAACCCCAAATCTGACAGCATATTTTGTGTTTTGATTGTGTTTGCCTGCCTCCGGTGAATGTCAGCAATTTCTGTTTATACTTCTTAAGTGTTTATATCCGTGTATTTCCATCTTATTAATGATAACATGAATGTGGCTTAAAATGTCTGGAATGTTTTCCTTTTGGTCACCCCACCTATCTAAACACTAGATGTGTAGAGCCACTGACTCTGCACATTCTTCTCATAATCTAGGTTTAACAGTGGACAGTATTTTGACCCTTACCATTGGATTAGTTTTGAATATGGAGAAGATGATGATGACTGTGATAATTAATTTCTGGTGGTCTGTCTCCCTCTTTCACCTCATCTTTCTCTTTGTTGTCACCACTGACTTCATTTGTCCCACATATACCCGCCTGCACCAGACGGTGATGGTCTCCTTAGAGGGTTTATCCAAGATTGTGGATCCATCCCAGCTGACAGCTGACTTTGAGGGCAGCTTGGAGTACAACCATGATGACTGGATTGAGGTTTGCATACTCTTTTCGTCCTATCTTTTTTTATTTTCTTCTGCTCTTTAAAAGTCATACAGAGAGACCAGGCTTTCACTTTAGGTTTTTTTTTGTGTTTAATTAAAAGAAACTTTATTTATTCTTTATTTGTTCGTATATATCCTTATTATCCACAGGGTATACTAAAGCTTTTTTCTACATTTTATATTGATTTTAATTTATTTTGTTATTCGTGTTATTTTGCTATTGATAGATATTTCTCTTTTCTTGTGTTTATGAATATTACTGTGTGCTTACTGTTTGTGTGCAATGTCTGGGTATCCTGCTGCTATAACACAACAATTTCCCAATTTGGGATTGATAAAGTACATCTATCTACCTACCGGCCTTTCATTTCAGGTGCGGCTGTCATTTGAGACGTTTGCCAGCGATGCAGCGCGGGCGCTGGCACGCCTTGAGGAGCTCCAGGACACCTTGTCCCAGCGTGATCTCCCACGGGACCTGGAGGGAGCTCGGAGACTCATGGAAGAACACGCAGCACTTAAGAAAAGGGCCACGAAGGCATCTGTGGAGGAGCTGGACACGCAGGGACGAAGGCTGCTGCAGAGGCTACAGTCACAAACTGCAGGAGGTGGAAGTAGTAGTGAAAGCGGGTATGGTAACCGCTCTGGTGGAGCCAGTGGAGATTCCAATGACCATCATTACGGCTCCCACACGCATGCGGACGCTCATAACCTAGTAGCTAAAGTGACGGGTTTGTTGGATAAGCTGCACGGGACTCGGCAAAATCTGCAGCAGCTGTGGCACATGAGGAAGCTGAAGTTGGACCAGTGTTTCCAGCTGCGTCTGTTCGAGCAGGATGCAGAGAAGGTCAGCGTGATATTCTGTTCTGTTCCATGCTATTCTCTACACTGTTCACACAATGATCATGATGACTGAAATCATGTAGAGAATAAGGTTAATTAGTTCCTCGCTGCCTCCTCATATTCTCGCCCCTTGGTGCTTCTATGCTAATATGCACCAATGTGCAGTTTATTTCTTGATACATGCAAGTATTTCAGGCCACACAGGAGCTAATCTGAAGCATGAGCATGCATGCATGCCAGTCTGAGCCGGGTATTTGAAAACATTACATTAATCCAGATATTTAAGTCCTCAGATCAACTTTCATCCCCTTGTAGGCCAGATCAGTGAGGCTGTGTATATGTATAGTGGTAAAGGCTCAACAATGAGGTGCATTGCTGAACTACTACTGGCCATTGTGGACAGAAGGTTAATATACAATATCTTCATAATATAAATTCTTCTTCTTTTTATTTTAAAAGCTTCTTTGGTCATACAAGATTGAGTTGGGTGTGTTTCTTTGTGTACACAAGCCTTATTTTATATCTTGGTCAATTATTATCTGAGCTGTGTGTTTGTGT
Organism: Lutjanus campechanus; assembly: GCA_027495735.1. Taxonomy (NCBI): domain Eukaryota; kingdom Metazoa; phylum Chordata; class Actinopteri; order Lutjaniformes; family Lutjanidae; genus Lutjanus; species Lutjanus campechanus. Next base: position 12,075 of record JAJHUR010123946.1, on the reverse strand, counting down.
GCATGGAAACAGAGAGGAAATGAATGTGAGTGAGTGTGTGCCTGCATGTCGTCAGTGTTTCAGGAGAGTGTGATGTTGCATGTCTGGAGCCTGGAAATATACGTAGCTATATGAACCATGCAGGGCTGGAGGCAAATGCAGAGGCCTACTCTGGAGAGAGCTGTAATTAAACACACCTTTTCCATACACCAAACATGTAGTAAGAGGAACATAGAAAGAGCACACTGCCACATAAATGAAGAGCAGACACTACACACACACACACACACACATTCACACACTTACTTAGGTCATTACATAGACTTACATTAATTTCCTGGAGACTTACCGTAACCTTACCCTTAAACAGTGACCCAAAAACCAGCCCTCATGGCTAGGCTTGTCTATGTTGAACAAAAAACTAGTTTTGAAAATGGTTAAAAGATGTTGCAAGGGGACATTTAAACATATAATCACATCTCAAGCTAGCTAATCTACATCTCTCCAGCTATCAGTTGTTAGCTAGCTAGTTACATGTGATGTATCAATCATTAGCTTGATATTTAGCCAGTATTTTGCTAAAATTAGGTGACTTAATGAGATGATGTGACAATTTACAGGTCCTCCAACAATGTTTTCTAACCATCTTAAAAATTTTGTTATCCTTTTCAATGTAGATAAGCCTAGCACATAGCATATATAAGTTTATAATGAGACAGGAAAGGAGAAATTTGATTAAGGTTCTGCCAGGTACCAAGCTTGCTCAGCTAGGTGGGACTTGGAAGGGTCAGTTGTGTAAGCTGTCCCCAATAGAGTGCAGCAGAGATGTATTTTTTGTAGGCCAACTCAGAAGTTAGCATCACTCTGGTCCCCTAAACAAAAAGCCAATGGGATTTTTCCATTTGATTTTGGAATAATGCAGAAAATGAGCTTTGTGGAAGTTTATGATAGTTATACATTTTGTTCCACAAGAAAATCTTCACAAATAAACACCACTTTTATTTTGAATGAAACATAAATGCTGTTGTCAGAAGTAAAAAAAGCTAACATTAAGCTATAAACAAACTGCACCATGCTCATGTTTTGCTGCTTCATGCCCACTGAGTGGCTAGTGTTCGGTGTGATAACATTTAATTGCCATGGCAACCAATGTAGTCTCATTTAGCCACTCATTAGCAGCTGCCTTTTTGAAGACAGGTAAAAGCTTCAGAATTCTCAAACCCATTCAAAAAACCCACCAATTTCCAGATGAGGCAAACAGAAATGCTAATATGCTATCTCATTGCTGGGTTTTAGGATTAATTCCTGCAGCACTCTTAATTAGTCTCTCCTCTGAAATGTGTTGCCTATGTTAGCCTAAGTCAGACCCCCACACACAGCATGACCTTTTGACTCTATTACAGAGGAGCTTGATGATGGCTTGCCCCTAGAAGTCAGTAAAGTGATGAATGATAAAAGGTTTTGGTCAATTACAAACATCAAACAATAGGCCCTCTTATTCTCACTGCTGTCATTGTGAGTAAACGTGAGATGGAAAGACCCTTTTCATTTCCAGTGCATTCTGTGAAACTAACTGCATTGTCTCCCCCTCTTCTTCCATGTCTAGATGTTCGACTGGATCATGCACAACAAGGGGCTTTTTCTCACCAGTTACACTGAGATCGGAGGAAACCACCAGCATGCCGTCGAGCTGCAGACCCAGCACAACCACTTTGCTATGAACTGCATGGTAAGACATCGTCTTTGTCTCTGTCGTGCACACATACATGCACAGAAACACACTTACACACAGCCAACACAGTCACAAACTATCATCATTACTGTCATTCACAGTAACAAGCCTCCCACCCCTGTACAACCACCACACACACACTCACAAACATCCACCTCTTCTTCTTCACAGGCTTTATCCCAAACCACTCTTTCCCTTGGGCTGTGACTCGTTGTAGACTGATATTTTCTGTCCTGCCACTTTCTCATATTATTCAGCTGTTTTCCAGTCTGTCTCAACTCTGCCCCATCTCTGCCCTCTCTGTCATGTCTTGTCACAGTGCTGTTCCCATAATTGACCCATATTGCCTCCCTGCCCCTCCCATAGCTGTATGCTGCCCTCTGCTGCTCTGCGCCACAGCCCTCTCTGCCCTCCCATACTTACTGTAGTCCGTGGAGCTCTGCTGTTGTTGCTCACTAACAAGTGTAGCTGAGGACATTATACTGCAGACTTACAGAGCTCTGCTCTGCTACTGACTTTTCATTCCTGTTTATACAACATATTTAAAGTCCTAAAAAATCTAAGTGAGAGAAAATATTGAAAAATACTGAAACTGGTGATGCCACAATTTCCTTTGCCATCCATGTTAAAAAACATGTTTAAGTTTATGTTAATTGCTGTCACTTTTATGTCTATTAGGGCCAATTTGGTCACAAATATTTGGAAAGTAATAAAAAAAAATCCTATTTTAAGTGATGTTTAAATAATTGTGTTTTAAATTTATGTTAATCAATCCCAACATTTATATAGATTAGTGCCAATTTATGTTGCCATCTATACAACTGTGCTAATGTAGTGATATTGATTTAAATTATTATTCTAGTAAGCAAAAAAAGTGCATTTAGGGTATGGTAAAACACTGAATCACCACATGTTCTCTTAAGAGTTTTTATGTTATAGAGAAGAGCTTACCTTGCGAGGCAGCTGGATTCATGAGATCATGAGATCACGCAAGAATCCATCTTACCAAGCTCCAAGCAAGCGTTTGTGTCTGCACCAGAGGTGGTGCGAGTCAGTCAGCATTCTTAGGGAGACTACTGGCAGCTACAGTTGTGGTTTCAGGTGCACAAACGGCAAGAAGCGTTCATGGAAGCGACTCATCTCGACTCAAACAGTGGCGGCTCCTGAAGAGGTTCGCATAGATACTGCAATAGCATCAGTTATATCAGAACAACAAAGAGCAGCACTGAAGGCTTTTATTAATGGAAAATATGTTTTCGCTCTTCTTCCGGCTGGCTTTGGCTTCGGTTAGGTGAGTTGATCTGATTGGTTTAAGTTAGCCCATGTTAGACGTGACAGATGGTTCATCCAATCACCTGTCAAGTGTTTTTTTTACAAAAGCGCCCGCCCTTTTCTGGTCGGTTTCTGTGGATGGCTTCCCAGATGGTTCTGTGTAACAAACCATCTGGTGTGTCAGGTTAGAGGAAAGCAGGCCATGAATTTGATCATTTTAGGGATGAGGCCACTTTGGTGTTGTCAATTTTGTGAGAACACAAAGGCCAAAATGACAGGGCACCAATGCCAACAAAGAAATTTAACTTAATGGTCAAGGATGACTTTATGATGAATTAAATGGATTTTGTTTGAAAATGGAGATGGGAGTCAAGGGGAGTAACGTTACATCTGTTAATATTAATGTTACAAACATTTGGCCATAATACTTGTTAGACTCATAACGCTTATTAGGCCACTGGGTCAGCTAATGTCAATGTAGTGATATATAAAAGCAAGACTTTATGTTAAGTTTCTTGTCTTATTCATTTACTAATTTATCAACCTGTGGTCATAAATAGTCTGGTTTCTAGGGATTCAGAACAGGCTAGAAATCAAACCAAATAGTTATTTTGTGTTTCACTTGATGTTGCCCAATAAGAATTTAGAATCTCAACAAAAAAATAAAATTGTACGGTTCATTATCTCTTATATGGACAAAAACAACCCAATCTCTGCACAGGAAAATGTGTTCAATCACAGATTTTTCACTTTCACTGTCATACAGTTACTATTGTTAGTTGGACAAAAGTGTAGCCAAGGGAGAGGGAGACTCATGGCTTAAATCCTCCCACTCACAGTGTCACAAATCACTGGTGTTGGGAACCATGTGCACTTAGTGGTGTCAACAAGAGGGCCCGGGGTCAGTTTCAGTGACCGCCCAGAGCCAGTTGTGTCAACACCCCGGGTGGAGATGAACCAATAACCCCTGAGACAACAGTGGTAGAAAAGACAGATGGAACTGCTGTATAAACTCACACATATATTTCACAGTACAATGTATACACACACACACACACACACACACACACACACACACACACAGTTGGGTACACTCAGACTGACCACCGCCCCCTCCACCCATTCTTCCACAGGAAGCAGCGTTTCCTCTTCCTGTTGCTTTCATGGCTGAATGGAAATACATAGTATGAGTGCGCGTGTGTGTTTATGTAGCGACACTGCCTGTGTCCTTTTGTTTCTGTGTGTGTACCCAGTATGTGTGAGCATTTATGGGAGAGGTGAAACAACATATTTACGTGTTTCCACTGATGTTGAAACACTGGTGTCACTGGTTTTAAAAGATGAGTTTTGAAGAGATTTGTTGCTCCATCAGCAGTACTTATCAGCAGTGTTATCATTGCTACAGTCAGGTTTCAATTCATACGAATATCATCAATCATCAAATTCAAGTCAAGAGTTAAACTAAATGTTAATGGTGACTGTTTGCAATTATGTAAGTCATAATGTGTCATTATGTGCATAATACAAGAGATGGATTGATGTTAGTGTCATGCCCCCTATAGGAGGCACTTAACAAATGCAGTTTGGTGATGGACATTTCTATGATTTATTATAATGTAAATGCTTAATTGCTTTATAGTGTAGGCCACCTTTAATTAGAATTGATAGTAACTAATTTAACTCATGAATCCGTTCTTCAACAACATAAAACATATTAAACGGTAACTAACAAACAACTTTGCCCAGTGGCAATTTTTTACAGAATTACAACATCCAGTTTTGTGGTTAACTGTTGAAGCTCATTTTTCAGCTAACCCACTGACCGTTTAATGTGTGTATCTTTCCCTTTAACAACCCATTAGAAGAGAAACAAGAGAAAAATTGAAAAGTCTTGGTTTTGGAAAAACAAATCTTGCAAATTTAGGTGATGAATGATAACAATTTATTAGTGGACTTGGAATGAACAGCATACACCTGTACAATAAATAGCACAAAATAACCTCTAAAGCATACTCTAAGAAATAATGAACAAATTATTACATGGTTATTGATACATGACCCGATCTGACCTCGTCTCTGGTCATTTCTGCTGCAGAGAGAGCCGGGCTCTGGCTACAGGAGTTTTGTGCCGATTTATCACAAAATCACGTCTCTCCGTCATCTGCATCATGGCTATCACACGCAGTATGTTGAAGAGGTGCATGCCAGTATTGTGTTAATTAAGAAATTAATACCCAAGAATTTTTCTGGTTTCAGATGTTCATTTAACTCAAAGATGTTCACAAAGGTTTTTCAACCTTTCCCCAAAAGGATATTAATAGTGGACACTGAGAAAAAGCATGTGTATAATTTGTTTGTTTTTTTCTCGGCATCGTCTCCAGCAACTGGTCTCTACAAGGGAGTAATATTTGCCATATTCACAAGACGTAGGAACAATGAATAAGATCTACCCTAAATATAGACTTGGCAGAATGGTAAATTATATTAATGTAAGACAAGATTTGCACTATATATACATTTATCCCACCCCACCCATTTTTTAGTAGCAGTAGTATTATTATTGTTGTTACTGTTTTGTTGTTGTGAGTTTGTGTCACTTAATTTCATCATTTCATTCGTCATTTCATTGTCTTTTTATTTCTATACAAAAAATCCAAAGCTATGCACTTGAGTACAACTACATACTCTAAAGAAACAATTGTTTAAAATGATGAAATTTTAATCATTGCAATAAAGTAATTTTAAAAAAAAAAGAAAAATCACCTCTCCCAAGAATCTGAGGAAAAATTCGGGCTAGACCTCGGTCGGTATCAAAGTTTGTCAAAAATTATCTGGTTTACAGACCCCAGACACAATGGGGTCACCCCAATAATTTTCAAACATGTTTGATATAAAGGACTTAAAATCTGGATGATTACATCAGTACAGAAGTGAAAGAGATGTGTTGCCAAGCAACAGTAAACATTTTAGCCCTTGTGACTGAGGATAGCTAACGATAGCTTACCGTTGACAGATATTTAAACTGACAGTTAAAATCTTATTTTCACTTCTCACGGATGAGAAGACAAACCGTGCTGACCCCGTCTCCCCAAACATTTTCTCCTCCAAGTTCATTTATCCGTCAGCTTTGTTTTTTTTTTGTCTCACTGCAAAGCTTAGATTACGACAGCAAGTTGTACCGCCACATCCGTCTCCCTTGTTTACATGCAAACCCCATGAGATCCCCATGACATCTCTCCATTATTTTACAGTGCAGACCTTCTGGTAGCAATAATCACTATATATAAAAGCATGAACAAAGAAGAATCTACACACAGTTATCTCAAGTTTATAAGGAATGCGTTTATAAATATATATGTCTATGTCTCCATACAATAATCTTGATAATATCCTGTCCTATCCTTCATGACCTGCCATTATTTTCAAATTTAAAATAGGATTTGAAAAGTCTGTCATTTGAATCTGCAGTTCCAGGGGGGCAGGATGCTGCATTCTTCATCCTTTCTCCAGCTCCTGCGAACTAGGATCCCCTTCCACTGGCTGCTGTGAAGCCAAATAGAATTGTTAATTAAGGATAGGCTATTTTATACCCTTTTCTTTTTCATATATGTATCCACATAACATACACAAATACAAATCAGGAAATTGCTCACCTCTTGCATGTCTTAAGTTATGATTAGGTCCTGTCTGGTACAATTATTATAGCCATTTGTGCTGGAAACTTTCAAAACAACATTTTTATCAGAATCATTGTCTTTATAAAACATTTGATCATTGATTTGTGCTGTTTTTTGTGTGATGTTCATTGACCACTCACTTGTTGCATTTTTCAGCTTAATGATTTCCTCACTTAGCTTCTGTATTTCTTCAGTTATTTCCATATGACTCTTGGCAGCTGTTTAAAAAAAACAGAGATTCAATTTAATCTCTGACAGAGGCCAAGTAGGATCCTCATTCACACACACAATTCATGCATGCACAGATTTTTTTTAACCTTTTTATCACCCACTGTTCCACCTGCTGGACACTAGCACAGACTGCTAGTTCTATGAAAAGTTACAGCAATATGAACATGTGATAATTGTAATGTGAAGCTAATGAACAAACATTTGGTCATTGTAGTCATTTAAAAAATATTTCTGTTAAATAGATAATAGATAAAATAGATTCCATGCAAATTAATGATAATAATTCTTAGGAAAGACTCCAAAGAAAACTTCCAAAACCTCCCGTTAGCAGTCCTCCATTGTAATAAATTCTTCAAAACTTTATATCTAAAAAGCTGAATAACTGTTTAGTTTTATGCTATTTTTTTTCACTTTTTTCAGAATCATAGTCTTTATAAAACATTTGATCAAGGATTTGTGCTGTTTTTCTGTGTGATGTTCATTGACCACTCACTTGTTTCATTTTTCAACTTGATTTCCTCACGTAGCTTCTGTATTTCTTCACTTATTTCCATGTGACTCTTGGCGGCTGTTTTAAAAAGAGATTCAGTTCAGTCTCTGACAGAAGCCAAGTAGGATACTCATTCATACACACAATTCATGCTAATTTTGTGAAAAGTTACAGGAATATAAATATGTGATCACTGTATTGTAAAGCTAATGAACAAACATTTGGTCATTGTAGTCATTTAAAAAATGTTCCTCTTGTATGAAATAGATTCCATGCCAATTAATGATAATAATTTTTAGGAAAGTCTCCAAAGAAAACTTCCAAAACCTCCCTTTAGCAGTCCTCCATTGTAGTAACTCCTTCAAACCTTTATATCCAAAACACTGAACAACTGTTTAGTGTTACACTGTTTTTTTTTTTTTTCATTTTGTTCAGAATCATAGTCTTTATGAAACATTTGATCAAGTATTTATGCTGTTTTTTGTGTGATGTTCATTGACCACTCACTTGTTTCATTTTTCAACTTGATTTCCTCACGTAGCTTCTGTATTTCTTCACTTATTTCCATGTGACTCTTGGCGGCTGTTTTGAAAAAAAGATTCAGTTCAGTCTCTGACAGAAGCCAAGTAGGATACTCATTCATACACACAATTCATGCTAGTTCTGTAAAAAGTTGCAGGAATATAAATATGTGATCACTGTACTGTAAAGCTAATGAACAAACCTTTGGTCATTGTAGTCATTTAAAAAAATGTTCCTCTTGTATTAAATAATTCTATGTACATTAAAAATGATAATTCTCAGGAAAGTTTACAACAAAAACTTCCAAAACCTCCCCTTAGCAGTCCTCCATTGTAATAACTCCTTCAAAACTTTATATCCAAAACACTGAACAACTGTCTAGTTTTACAGGGTTTTTTTTCCACTTTTTTCAGAATCATAACCACTATAAAACATTTGATCAAGTATTTGTGCTTTTGTTTTTTTGTGTGATGTTCACTGACCACTCACTTGTTTCATTTTTCAACTTGATTTCCTCACGTAGCTTCTGTATTTCTTCAGTTATTTCCATGTGACTCTTGGCGGCTGTTTTAAAAAGAAATTCAATTTAATCTCTGACAGATGCCAAGTGGGATACTCATTCATACACACAATTCATGCTAATTTTGTGAAAAGTTACAGGAATGTATACGTGATAATTGTACCATAAAGCTAATGAACAAACCTTTGGTCATTGTAGTCATTTAAAAAAATGTTCCTGTTGTATTAAATAATTCTACGTACATTAAAAATAATAATTCTCAGGAAAGTTTACAACAAAAACTTCCAAAACCTCCCTTTAGCAGTCCTCCATTGTAATAAATCCTTCAAAACTTTATATCTAAAAAACTGAACAATGGTTTAGTGTAACACCGTTTTTTTTTCCATCAGAATCATAGTCTTTATAAAATATTTGATCAAGGATTTGTGCTGTTTTTTTGTGTGATGTTCATTGACCACTCACTTGTTTCATTGTTCAACTTGATTTCCTCACGTAGCTTCTGTATTTCTTCAGTTATTTCCATGTGACTCTTGGCGGCTGTTTTGAAAAAAAGGTTCAGTTTAATCTCTGACAGAAGCCAAGTGGGATACTCATTCATACACACAATTCATGCTAGTTCTGTGAAAAGTTAGAGGAATATAAATGTGTGATCACTGTATTGTAAAGCTAATGAACAAACATTTGGTCATTGTAGTCATTTAAAAAATGTTCCTCTTGTATGAAATAGATTCCATGCAAATTAATGATAATAATTCTTAGGAAAGTCTCCAAAGAAAACTTCCAAAACCTCCCTTTAGCAGTCCTCCATTGTAATAAATTCTTCAAAACTTTATATCTAAAAAGCTGAATAACTGTTTAGTTTTATGCTATTTTTTTTCACTTTTTTCAGAATCATAGTTTTTATAAAACATTTGATCAAGGATTTGTGCTGTTTTTCTGTGTGATGTTCATTGACCACTCACTTGTTTCATTTTTCAACTTGATTTCCTCACGTAGCTTCTGTATTTCTTCAGTTATTTCCATGTGACTCTTGGCGGCTGTTTTAAAAAGAGATTCAATTTAATCTCTGACAGAAGCCAAGTGGGATACTCATTCATACACACAATTCATGCTAGTTCTGTGAAAAGTTACAGGAATATGAACATGTGATGATTGTACTGTAAAGATAATGGACATTTAAAAAATGTTCCTGGTGTATTAAACAATTCATTGCAAATTAATAATAATGATAATTCTCAGGAAAGTGTCCAAGGAAAACTTCCAAAACCTCCCTTTAGCAGTCCTCCATTGTAGTAACTCCTTCAAACCTTTATATCCAAAACACTGAACAACTGTTTCGTGTTACACAGTTTTTTTTTCATTTTGTTCAGAATCATAGTCTTTATGAAACATTTGATCAAGGATTTGTGCTGTTTTTCTGTGTGATGTTCACTGACCACTCACTTGTTTCATTTTTCAACTTGATTTCCTCACGTAGCTTCTGTATTTCTTCAGTTATTTCCATGTGACTCTTGGCGGCTGTTTTAAAAAGAGATTCAATTTAATCTCTGACAGAAGCCAAGTAGGATACTCATTCATACACACAATTCATGCTAGTTCTGTGAAAAGTTACAGGAATATAAATATGTGATCACTGTACTGTAAAGCTAATGAACAAACCTTTGGTCATTGTAGTCATTTAAAAAAATGTTCCTGTTGTATTAAATAATTCTACGTACATTAAAAATAATAATTCTCAGGAAAGTTTACAACAAAAACTTCCAAAACCTCCCTTTAGCAGTCCTCCATTGTAATAAATCCTTCAAAACTTTATATCTAAAAAACTGAACAACTGTTTAGTTTTATGGTATTTTTTTTCACTTTTTTCAGAATCATAGTCTTTATAAAACATTTGATCAAGGATTTGTGCTTTTGTTTTTTTGTGTGATGTTCATTGACCACTCACTTGTTTCATTTTTCAACTTGATTTCCTCACGTAGCTTCTGTATTTCTTCAGTTATTTCCATGTGACTCTTGGCGGCTGTTTTAAAAAGAGATTCAATTTAATCTCTGACAGATGCCAAGTGGGATACTCATTCATACACACAATTCATGCTAGTTCTGTGAAAAGTTGCAGGAATATAAATATGTGATCACTGTACTGTAAAGCTAATGAACAAACCTTTGGTCATTGTAGTCATTTAAAAAAATGTTCCTGTTGTATAAAATAATTCTACGTACATTAAAAATAATAATTCTCAGGAAAGTTTACAACAAAAACTTCCAAAACCTCCCTTTAGCAGTCCTCCATTGTAATAAATCCTTCAAACCTTTATATCCAAAAAACTGAACAACTGTGGGCGGATGTTTAGCTCAGTGGGTAGAGCGTCCGACCCATGTATTGAGGCTATAGTCCTCTGCAGCGGCCGCAGGTTCGATTCCCGCCCTCGGCCCTTTGCTGCGTGTCATCCCCTCTCTCTCTGCCCCCTTTCCTGTCTACTCTTCAGCTGTCACTCTGAATAAAGGCACAAAAAGGCCAAAAAAATAACTTTAAAAAAAAAAAAAAAAAAAAAAATTAAAAAATTTTTTTTTTTTTTTTTTTTTTTTTTTTTTTTTTTTAAAAATATTATTTTTTT
>JAJHUR010123941.1:829-12340 GCA_027495735.1 Lutjanus campechanus | reverse complement strand
CGGGAGAGATGGAGTTCAAAATGGCAACGCTGCGGCTTCGCTTTATCAAAGACAGGCGGGCTGGGCCCCACCACCACCACCACCACCACGATGAAGCTAGAAAAGAAAACACAATGGAAAAAGCGAGACAGGGGGTCTAACTAAACTTGTAACACTTCACATGACGTCACCTACAAACACTGAAACCACAAACTTTTTTTTTTTTTGCCTCTTTTTTGGGGAGAGCTATACAAAGACTTGTAAAAATGGCAGATAGACAATGACAGAGTGGCTGCTCTTTCAACATTTTTGTATGGTGGCTTCCTGCCTCTCTGCACATTACATGGTCATTTGAGGTAAAGCGGCCACAAGTTGATGCAGGGAAGGCAAGGACGTAATTGTACATTTTGGTCAGGAGCACAGCAGCGCAATGCTGGGGGTTTACTGTGTGTTTAAGTTATCTTTTTGGGTAAGTGTTCTCTTTTTTTTTGCAGTGCGGTTGAACTTTTTCTGGCTCTTTCAGTTTTGTAGAAATAACAAACAAGATGGTGAGAATATCACGCAGCCATCACTTATATTTATATGAGTGTGATTCCTGTGTGAAAATGGGATTTCCCTTTTCTTTTCTTTTTTTTGACTGTTTAAACTTAAAGGAAAACAGAAACAACGTCAAATAGAGATCCAAGCGTCTTTATTTCACCTATTTTCAAACTATTTTTTACAATTTTATCTTCATCAGATTTCACTCTTGGCATGACAAATCGAACAATAAACAGCAAAACAGGTTTTTTTTGTATCCGTCACTCATAAATCCAGCATAGGCGAGGTCCAGGCTTCTGTGGTGGAGCCTTTGGTGGTGCTTTATTTAGGCCTGTGCCTGGGCTTGTCCAGATGGCAGAGGGGTGGTGCTGCGTGTTCCCACAGCCTGATGTTGCTTGTGCCTGCTGGATGCCCCTCTGGAGCTTTCTCTCGCTCTTGGACACCATCGAGTCGTCCGTCCCGTGCTTCCCCGGCCAGCCTAACCAATGTGCAGACTACTGTACAACCACTACTTCCTGAACAGGTAGTCTGAACACTGGGCAGGCGGGCTGGGCGGCTGGAGGAGGCTTTTCAGTGTGAAGATGCTGTCAGAGTCACTCACACACACTCTTTAAAACTCTACTCACTGCGACTTTTGAGTCCAGCTTCCCTCTTGCCCTCATAGTCTGACTGCCACAAAGTGCTGATCAGGCTGATTGTGCGGGCTGGAGAAGAAACAGCGTGTCAGGGATGGGTGAAGGGGCCGGCAGGGAGGTGGAGGGGGAGAAGGAAGGAGGAGGGGGAGGAGGAGGAGGTGGAGGAGGAGGAGGAGAGGTTAGACAGATGTGATAGTCACTGACTGGCAGATTCAACGACATTCCCTCCTGTTTCCCGCTGTGAGAGGCAGAATTCCAGACAGAGATCTGGAGGAGGAAGACCAGACGATTTAGGATATTTCTCAACTCCCGAAAGAGACGTTTAAGAGTAATAAATCCTTTTAATAAATCCAACGATTTAGTAAGTGAATTCTGTGTATTGTTTCGGAAAATATAGGTCAAATCTTAATTTTTTGCCCCAAAAAAAAGTAGAAATTTAAGTGCAATATTCTTGATCTGTTTCCTGAAAATGTATTAAAGTAGACAGATAGAGAAACATGAGCACAAATGTAAGAATACGCACCAAGGGTCATACCCCATTTAGAGCAAATTTGTACAACCTAAACCTAATTTGCCCCCGCTGACCCCTAGGCCAAGAATAAATAAATAAAAAGCAGGGTATTTCACGAGGCGTTAAACTGATTTTAAAAAACTGGCAAGATGAAAGGAAAAGGTCTCCAAGTGCTCTTAATCTTTCTGGGTTAGAAACTTATCAGTGAATAGTTGTGGTTGTCTGAGATCATACTAAGTCTGACCCAACACCTCCCACTAAAACACCGGAAAGCATAACTTTTTGCCTCCTTGACACATAGCAAACAGAAAAGAAACGTCTCCTTGCGGAGGAGAATACCTGCGTCTTGACAGACTCCCTTCTCTTCTACGCATCTTCAGTGATGTCTCGTCTTCTTGGCTGACGTTTGTTTTGTGTCCTTCTTGAGCAGTTTAGCTCTAATTCATCTCCCGACATCCTTTTCATTCAACAAAACCAGGCCAGTCGTGTTGAAACACTACTTCTGCGTCACGTTTTTCGTCTGCCGAAAGCTTCCCCGGAGCTGAAAAGCCACTCCGGCGGTGATCAAGGTGGACCCGGCTGGAGGCTCGACGTGGCAAAGGACTGGCCATCAAGTTTCCCCTTCGAGAGACAGAAGTAGAAAAAGGAAGGAGAGGGAGAGAGGAGATATGGAGAGAGAAGGAGGAGGAGCTCGCCGGCCCCCCATTTTTCCTCTCTCCTCTCTTCTTCTTCTTCTTCTTCTTCCTCCTCTCTCCCCCCCCTCCTTCCCTCTGTCTGGCTTTTTCTCCCCCCCTCCACCTCTTTTTCCTTTTTCTTTCTTTCTTTTTTCTTTCTTCTTTTGGCTTTTTGGGGAGAAAGTGGAAGGTCAAAGGTGAACAGGAAGTGAGACGCATTCAGTTGGCGTGTGCGCCGTAAAGTTTGGGAAAGGGAGTGACGGATTGGCTGCAGAGGGAGGGAACTTTTTTTTCTTTTTTTTTTTTTTTTAGTGGAAGCGTATGTGGGCAGATGGGAGGACGTCTGCGTTCGCGCACTCACGTGGAGGCATATAAGTGTCTTGCATGTTCTCCAGTGTATGCGCAGATCTCTACTTATGGTACATGTGAGCGTATATGTGTGGTTTTGGAGTGATGGATGTGTGTAGGAGTGGGGCTGGATGAGAGTAGAGGCTCCACGGTCTTTGTAGCGAGGGCAGGAATGTCGGCGTTTTCTTGGCAAGCAGGAGGAAGCCTTGTAATAACTCCAGATGTGCAGCCCTGTGGTCTCCATCTCTCTCTTGCTCCCTCTGTTTTTACTTCTAAAGCTGATTTCCTCTCCCTGTCCGACTCGAATAAAGAGCCCTTTATGCAGCTCTGCAGCCTTCCCAACACACACACACACACACACACACACACACACACACACATGGAGGGGAGGGGGGTGCTGGTGAAGGGTGACATACTACTGGTAAATCAGAACCAGAGCGAAAGAGGTTGTGCGTGTAGACGAGGAGGAAAAGTAGTCAGAAGTTAGCCTCCTTCACCTTCTTCGTTTCACACACCCACACACACTCACATTTAGGGTTCTTACCTCTAGCCGACAGGAGTAATCAATGCTAGCGTTTCCAGGTGTGTGTGCGTGTGTGTGTGCAGAGGTGGCCAAGGCCGTGTGTTTGTTTTAGCTATGGTTTCTGAGCTCCGAATCAAAGCAGGCACAATCCCAGGAGAGACGAGTCAGCAGTACTGGGAGAGATGGAGGGAAAGTGAGAGGAAAATGGAGATGAAAGAAGGAAGCAACTGTAAAAAAAAAAAAAGAAAGAAAGAAAGAAAGAAAGGAGGAGGTGATATGATGCCCGGCGAGCTTCGACATAAATGAAAAATGTGGGCGAGAAACAAGCCAGGAGAAGAGAATGACGGAAATCAGTCTTCATTATTGTTGCAGTTAAGTTTCGGGTGGATGTAGGGGTTGGAAGGAGCAAATTTTAATGGGTGGGTGGGGGGAGCGCTGCGGTCGCACCAACATTGTTTCCACTGTTTGGATGACCAGGCAGGCAGCTTCCTTTTCAAAGTCTTAGTCAGTAAAGCCAGAAATATTGAGAAAGTATGCACACGCACACGCACACACACACACACACACAAACACACTTCCAGTGTAATCTACACTCAGGGTTTCAAAAGGGTTCTTCCTGAGGTTGGTTCTACCCAGAACCATTTGCTTGAAGGTGAAAAGATGTTTAAAATGCATGTTTTAGTCATTAAAAATTGTTTGAATGTTTTCTCAGTTTAATCATTAATAATAAAAGAATGATCACAATATACAATATGGTTCTTTATACAACCCTCACAAGACAAGTGGATTATAGGTGAAAAGATTCCCGGGTGGGTTCTAGATGAAACCATTGGGATGTGCAAGGGTTCTCAGGAGAACCCCCTCGTTTGGTCGTAGATGAAACCCTTGGGATATAAAACAGTTCTTGGTAGAACCCTCTGAGTGGTTTCTAGATTAAACCCTTGGAATAAAAAAGGTTATTGGTAGTAGAACCCCTGGGTAGGATGTAGATGAAATCCTTGGGATATAAAAGGGTTCTCAATAGAACCCTGTAGGTGGGTTCTGTGAAACCCTTGGGATATAATACGGCTCTTGGTAGAACCCTTTGAGTGGTTTCTAGATTAAATCCTTGGACTAAAAATGGTTCTCGGTAGTAGAACCCCTGGGTAGGATCTAGATGAACTCCTTGGGAAATAAATGGTTCTCAATAGAACCCTGTAGATGGGTTCTGTGAAACCCTTGGGATATAAAACGGTTCTTGGTAGAACCCTTTGAGTGGTTTCTAGATGAAACCCTTGGGATATGCAAGGGGTCTCAATAGAACCCCGTAGGTGGGTTCTGTGAAGCCCTTGGGATATAGAATGGTTCTTGGTAGAACCCTCTGAGTGGTTTCTAGATGAACTTCTTGGAATAAAAAATGGTTTTCGGTAGTAGAACCCCTGGTTAGGATGTAGATGAAATCCTTGGGATATAAAAGGGTTCTCAATAGAACCCTGTGGGTGGGTTCTGTGAAACCTTTGAGAAATAAAAGGGTGCTCAGTAGAACCTCTCATAGGGGGCTCTGGGTGGAACCACTATAAAAGGTTCTACCATAAAAGTTTCTACCAAAGGTTTTACCAAGACCCAAAGAATGTTCTCCTATTGGGACACAGTATTTCCTTTCTTAGGATGGCGAAGGAATGACCCACCATACTCAGATATTCTCACACTGACCCTGACCAATCACCACTCCTCATGCCTAAACCTAACCAACCCAAACAACTAAGGCAATGAGTACTAACCAATCAGAGGCAGAATAGAACAGGTAATTCCTTCGCCATCCTAGGAACAGAGAACTGACCATGGGGACAAGCTGAAGAACTCTTATTTCTAAGAGTGTCCTGTTTAATATAGTCATGAAAAGCCGCAGTTTTCTGACTCTTTCCTGTCTTTGTGTTCTGATGTTGCGCAAGTCGACCGGCTCCGTCAGCTCATGTGGGCGTAATTGTATCTTCTGAGCGTTTGCATCAGGGCTTTTCGAGGCGAAGCGTGTGAACGCCGTACTGTAGATTTATCTGAGACTGTGTCTAACGCGTCAGCCAAACCCATAAAGACAGCTCCAGAATGTGATCCCCTCTATTTCATGAGAGGGTCATCAGTCAGCTGAGTCACGATGAAAGCTCGCAGATAGTTTTCAAACAAACAGATAGCGTGTCAAATTGCTGTTATTCTTGTTGGAAAACATGAATGTCAACCACATAATAGCTCGTTTTTTTTATTTTCTTTCTCCGTCTTTATATCGTATCATCATTATTTCTTTGTTGAAGTGAAAAATGAAGAAACTCTCCAACATATTTAAGGGTCAATTCAAGTATTATTAAGCAAACTGTACTTAAAGGGATAGTTTGGGTTATTTGAAGTGGGGTTGGATGAGGTGCTTATTCAAAGTCAGTAGATGCTCTGCAACACACCCTGAGTTTGGAGAAGCAGACGGGAGCACCAGCACAGAAGCTGATCAATGACAGGCTGCCTAAAACATGCCCACCTAAAAAAAACATCAATATCAGCTATATTTAGAATATTTTCACTGCTTTCATGTCCCCTTACACAGCCCTTTACAACAGGAAACCACTGTCTTTTTTGCAAAAACAGTAACTTCACCTCGCTCTTTTTAGTCTTTTAGTTGGTTTGAATTATTGTGTGTCTTCTGTGAATCTGAACTAACATTTTAAAACACTGAAGTCACACAATAGCACAAACAAACTAACAGATCGAGGCTGTGGTAGACCAGCAGCTCCCGTGTTCTGCAGGGTAAAATTACCGGAGTGTGGTTGGTTTGGAGAAAGCGATGTTTGGCTTACGTTACAGCAGTTTCCCGTCAGAAAAGGCTGCCTGACGGCAAGTTAAAGTGGCAAAAATATTGTAAATATAGTGTGCATTTCAACTGATAATGTCCTACACCTACACCGGTACTGCAGCATCTCCAAACCGGTGGGTTCTGGACCACCATCTGCCCACGGATAAGTTCCTCGTATGTACTCGTTCTGCAATGCTGTGCTTGTCGTGTAGCTACTCAAAGTGCTGCTAATTTTAACTACTTAATATAAAGTTAGATAGTTTAGTCCAGTGTTTCCCAACCTAGAGGTCGGGGCCCTCCAAAGGGTTGCAAGATAAATCTGAGGGGTTTGTTTATATTATTATTATTTTTTAACTTTTAGCTCTTTGGGCCTTGAACAGTTATTTAAATGAAACCATCTGAAGATTTCTAGCAACTCACAGACATCTGACATGTGATAAACCCCATGTAGATGCTGTTTTTTTGTCACTAGCCACAAACAATGGGTAACAACAGCTCTAAAATAAATGTAGTGAAGTAAAAAGTGCAGTATTTCCTTCAGAAATGTCATTAGGTAGAAGTTTTAGTGGCATAAAATGGAAAAAACTTAAGTAAAGCTTCTTTTTATGAGTCTGAATTGTTGAAATACGGGTATTGTCTACTGTCTGACACTCACACTGTTGATAAGAATCTCATAAAGATAAACAGAAATGGTTAAGTTGGCTGCTTTATCTTTGCTGCCTTTTAAATTTAAAGAATATCCGTCTTTTATCTGAGATAAAAGACGCTGCCTTAACAGCTAAACGGTACAAAATCTCCTGAATTTTAGGATGGAGCAAAGATGTGAGAACTTTTAGAAGAAAAGACGCAGCGGACAAAATGATGGAAAAAATGGTAACAATGGCACCAAAACCAGCAATCAACAAATTACCGTGTCTGATTGTAAAAGAAAACATTAGAAAAGGAGGGTGGAAGGTTGTAAAAGAGAAACAAGAGATGAGTAACGACCGCAGCATTTCAGAGGGGGGCAGAGGAGGTACACACGGCGGTTTGTGGATAATCTAAAGTTTATCCTGCCGCTGCCCTGGTGAGATAAATGAGTAATGTATGTTTTTCTTTCTGTGAATTATATATTTTTTCCATCTTGATTCTTCCTCAAATATCCAGAACATAATGACAATATTAAAAAATCATTAGAGAAACAAAACGTGGGGTTAGACCCAAACAGATATGAGACAGATAAAAAGGAAACCGCGCCGGTCACTGCTGTGCACTTAATGTCTTTTGGCATGTTGTATACACCCTGAGTATATATATATGTGTGTGTGTGTGTGTGTGTGTGTGTGTGTAGAGTCTGTAATTTTGTCATGTGTATGTGAGACTCTACAGACTCGCTGCCTCCTTTGAAGGAGGATTGACAGACATTTAAGGATTACTGCATGTGTTTAATAACACGACACGAACATGAAGCTGTTTTACAGCTTTTAAAGAAAATTTCAAAAACGTGGTTGTTTTACACTCTTGTGTTATATATCGGGATATTCTTTAATATTTTGTCTTAATGACCGACTTTTCCATGATTGCATGTGTGAGATACAATCGAATCATTAACCTTGACATAAGTGAGAGATTCATAAATGTCATGTTTTACAAGAGTAGAGTTACTGTAAATGTGTAAAGTTTAAAAAAAAAAAAACTCTCCGCCCTGGGAACTGCCCACCATTGGCACAATCATGTCATAATAAAAAGTCTGTCCAAACACACCCTCTTGTGTAGCATGCAGAACGAGTTTTGATGTAGAAGTGCAAATTTTATATTCTGGCAGTTCGTTTTGCTATAAAAAGTGCTTCAGCAGTTAATTTAGATCGTTCTGTATTTGGAACATGCGGTTTCTGATGATAAACTGACTGTGATGTGTTAATAAAACAGGATTAGAGTCAGGATTAGGCTAACTGCCTCCCCTTTTTCCCCTAATTTTGAATTTTTATTACAGTAATGGCACAAATACATGTTAGGACTCTACACTCTATATGTAATATACTTCAGCTTAATGGACAGACTTGTTTTCAACACGCTTCCGTAATATCCACTATATATGACTTAATTGAGGGTTTAGGCTTATGGTTGCAGCAGTGTGAATGAGTGACTGAATGAATGGAGTACATAGTTCAATGCATGCATCAAGAACCTGCAGTTTGTGGAACAAAACTATTCAGAATAAGTTAGACTTTGTTCAGTATTGAACAGCTTTTTTCTTGGTGTCCTCATGCTGCACACCTTTGTCTGTTGCTAGTGAGACATGCAGTTATTGTGCCATTTTAAACTCAAGTTGCGACGCCTTGGCGTTCATTAACAAAACAACAAAAAATGGCTTTACCAAGGGCTGTCACGGTGACCGATTTTGGTCGGCCGAACCGAGCTGTACTCATTATAAAGCAGAATAAAGCGCCGTTCTTTTGTCTGTTTCTGCAAAGTACTTCCTTCATTAATTAAATGAAGTAATTATTGCTAAGTGTAACGTTAGCTGTGGCTCTCGCCTCACTGCCCAGCGGGCAACTTTATGGTCCGAGCAAGCTTGTTGCTGGGCGCTAATCTGAGTTTCACAACACTGCAAATGAATTCCTGCAGTTAGTTACCGCCAGGTCATGTCTATCAAGTAAATTTTCATACAACAGCAACACAAACGCACTCACACACACCGGCGATGAGGATCACAGAGCAGAAATTCTTCTGGCGTCTGTATTGTAAACTTTCAAAAAAAAAGGGCAGCATGAAAGCGGCTATGACCTACACCTCTCATTATTTAGTTGGCTTCAAATGAGATTTAACGTTCACACAGATTCTCTTGACTGCCAATCAGTATTACAACATTAGTCCAACTTCGCCCCGTGGCAGTATGCCTGTGGTGGGAGCCACATTAGCAACATGCTAACGCCAAGTTCAACAGGATAACCTACAAAATAAACACTAAAACAACATAAAACAGTTTCCAAATTTGTAGTCAGGTCACGGACGGTCGGTATCAATCCATCCTTGAGCTTGAAACGATGGCTGGCCCTCGTATTGCTTGTCGAATATTTTGAAACACTGGTTCATTCATTGGAGTGTAGAACAGGTTTTTGAAGGACTGCGGTTATTGCGCAGTTGTGAAACCTTCATCGAAAAAAGTTGCACATGTAACCCCTTGTGTTTACATATGTGAACATTTTACCTCGGTGTATTCTGACATCACACGTGCACCTCAGATGTGAATGTTTTTAGTTTGTCCGTGGACTCGTTTTCTCTGTTTTGCACCCGTCATTACATGTGAAAACTAAGAGACTATTTACAGACGTCATTTGTCATTTCGACATGGATTTCACACATAAATATGAACACATACGTCCACTCTAATGCTTTCTATGATTCCCATGCCTATAATGCATCATAGAAATAGACTAAACGCATTATAGCACTGTATCACTGTATAATTATAGCTATAAGTGCTCCTAAATATTCATACTGCTTTATAATAACAATCATAACACATTATAAAGCATTTTATAGTGATTTATGAGGTTAAGAATCTTAATACTTTATAACTGCTGGTCATCTATTGACTTTTTTTTGCTGTAATACATTATAATCATGTTATAATGCATCATAATTACTGTTATAATGCTTTATAATGTGATTTTAAGTTACTCTAAATGGAGTTATTTCAGGTACTGAACATTATCTTAATCTTTTTTATTCATTTAACCACTCTTTGAGGGTTAGTGTGAGCGGTTAGCATGTAATAGACTATGATCCTCGCTTTAAATCATCATAAAAAAGCTTTATAATGTGTTATGATTGCTGTTTACATGTTCATAATTATAAAGGAACTTTGAAATATTCCTCAGGTTTCATGCCACCATGTAGCTGTGTTTGTATTTCGCTGTGAGACACTAAACACACAGGTTGACCAGAGCTTTTGCCCCCGAGCAGACAGCAGTCGCTAGACGTGTGGGGATTTTCACGTGTTTATGTGGTTAGCGGGCTGCGGTGCCCCCCCCTCCTTCTTTTTACTCTTTGGTGGTCACCAGTGATTGATCACATGTCCCGGCTGAGCCCCTCGGGTTGTTATACGCTGACCCTCTGCAGAGGTAAACGCAGAGCGGATCATTAACTGCCTGGCAATTAGCTGCTAAACAGGAAGGCATCACTGACCTGCCAGCCTGGTGCTCACCCGGACCCGCCGACTGAATGTGTCATTGTCATGTGGACACCACGTTTCCTTTCTCCGTGAAGACGTTTATTTGTGTCTGTGCTCGTTCCCACAGGAAGAGCTAAGCACAGCACAAAAGCTGTCACTTTTTTAGATTCAGAAAAGTCTAGAAAAAAAGGGGGCAAAGCAACGAAAAGCGAGTTCCACCAGCCAAACAAAACATGACATATGTTAAACCCAATTTTTCTCGTGATAAAGAAATGTGAGAATTTCTGTTTTTATCCCTGTGAAACTGGACGTTTCAGATTAGATTCGTTTTCCTCAAACATTTGTCTGCAGCTGACAGACGGGCTAGAAAAACCTTTGTGTCTGCACTGTTATCAAGTAGCACTTTGCATGATCTATGAAGTATTAGAGAGCACGGACACTGGCGGGCTGCCCGAGGTGATTTGTTATGAGCCTTATTGCACAACCTTGAAGCTCGATGAGTCATCAACAGCTGTGTGCTTTTACACATTGTCCAAGAATAGCTCCAATCTCGCTGTTCCCAATCGTAATTCAAGTTAATTCAAATTAAGTTTCCTCAGATGCTGTTTTTCAAAAACATATTACTCACAGACCAAACACAGAATTTGCTTACGTTAGTGGGATTTTTGATGTAGAATCAGCTATATCTGTCTTTTTTTTTTTTTATACAGCTTTCTGCTGGCAAAAGTCCATTATGTTTGAAATAATGATTTTTTTAAAGCCATTTTGAAATAAACCTAATTGTCAAAAAGCTCCTTTTAAATTGGTTTTACAGGACTGAATTCTTCTAATTTGGCACTGAGACTGGTTTGCACAAACAAAGATTAGTTTCAGTCAGAGTTAAGCAAAACTAGGTTTAAAAGGAGGAAATGCAGATTTAAAATTAAGCAGAGCTCTGCTGCACAATTAAAAACTAATCTCAGTTGTGTAAATCCTGGTAAAATGACAAAAAGTAAACTTTTTAATGTTCTGTATTCCTGAACAAAATGTTGCATTGCTAGCTAGCTAAAAAGATAAATAAGTAAACAAAACAACAACAAAATATACAAGCAAATATATTATGTTACTTGCTAGTTAACTAGCTAGTTAAAAAAAACATCTTTGCTGGCCAAAAAATCTTTATTTGCGAGCGATATATAAAAAAAACAAACATTGTTAGCTACTTAGCCAAAAGTTGTTTGCTAGCTATCTAAAAAGTCAAATTAAAGTTATGCTGTTTACTAGCTAGCTGAAAAGTTAGCAAAACATTACGTTGTATGCTAGCTGTCTAAAGATTTTTTAAAATAGTAAA
>JAJHUR010123938.1:0-20647 GCA_027495735.1 Lutjanus campechanus | reverse complement strand
CCGTCCTGCCGTCTGTCTGGCTTGAAGGGTGGCACAGACCAGAGTGCCCCTAGCCTGGCTGCAGTGATACTGTAGAAGGGAGAGCAGGGAGAGGACGTGACTTGACAGATGGAGTTCGGTTACAGCTGAACATTGTGAGTCTGAGCCAGACCTATTAATAGGACACATATAACCAGACCAGGCAGGCCAGTTATCCTCTCAGTTATCCTCTCAGCACAATATGTTTGCTAGTTACAAAATAAATAAATGAAATTATAGCTTTTTTTAAAGCACTGTGAAGTAAAACCAGTGTGCAAACAAGTCTGTTTTTGAAGTGTGTTGACTGGATGTCCATATTTTGCTCCCCCAAATATGAAAACATTCCCAAATCCAAACTAGCATTCTGCTTGATGTGAAGTTAAGATTTAAGTGTGATGGTGTGAGACACTGTCTTCTGGTCTTCATGGTGGCCAGGTGATAACAGAGACCAAACCTGAGAAGGCCATGTACTTCACCTAATTATTCATGATTTATACCGGACACTGTATCCCTGCTTTGTCTTTTACACTGTTAATGCATTTTCTTCCCTGATTGTATACCAGTTCATGACCATGTGATCTAATCTGTACATGTAAATATACAGCTAGATAGATTTCAATTAGATGGATTTAAGTGTGATGGTGTGAGACACTGTCTTCTGGTCTTCATGGTGGCCAGGTGATAACAGAGACCAAACCTGAGAAGGCCATGTACTTCACCTAATTATTCATGATTTATACCGGACACTGTATCCCTGCTTTGTCTTTTACACTGTTAATGCATTTTCTTCCCTGATTGTATACCAGTTCATGACCATGTGATCTAATCTGTACATGTAAATATACAGCTAGATAGATTTCAATTAGATGGATTTAAGTGTGATGGTGTGAGACACTGTCTTCTGGTCTTCATGGTGGCCAGGTGATAACAGAGACCAAACCTGAGAAGGCCATGTACTTCACCTAATTATTCATGATTTATACCGGACACTGTATCCCTGCTTTGTCTTTTACACTGTTAATGCATTTTCTTCCCTGATTGTATACCAGTTCATGACCATTTGATCTAATCTGTACATGTAAATATACAGCTAGATAGATTTCAATTAGATGGAGACGGAGCTTCTGTGAGGATTTGCAGAAAGTGAACCACCGCTTGCTACCAATATTCATCAGTTTGAGCAATATTTGATTTGCATTTATTTGCTTTAACTAGATATTGGATAACAAGGTGGCAGCCGTTTCTAACAATAATATGATAAATCACCCTGTATGGATTTACATATTGCTCTAATTTAGTTTGCATTTCACTTACGCTGAAAAAACTAAACAATGGACCTTTATCAACCCAACAGTCAACTGACTTTCTGGTGCTTTTATAAACAGCAACTGACAAACCTACTTATCCTACCTTTAATTATTCAAAACTAAACTGAAATAAAATATTTCTGAAATATAAAGTATATAACGATGTTTCTATCATGGATCAGTTATTATTTTTGCACAGGCATCGATGTCCACCTCTGAATGATTGCAACAACTTCGGTGCTCCCCTGACTTTTCACGTAGCGCCATCATCTGGACAGAAATTTTAATTTGTTCAGTATTTTAGTGGATGACCTGCAACACTAATTATATTCTCAGCATCCTCCGCAGTACTTTGTATTTGATGTTCTTTTGCAGATGTTATACTAACATGCTAAACTTGGTGAACAAGGTAAACATCAGTGTGTCGCGGTGTGAAAATGTTTGCATGCTGATGTTTGGCGTTTAGTTCAAAATTCCGCAGTGCTTCAGCTCAGCCTCACATAGTGTAGCTGTTTGACAACTCAAAATTGCATTTAGCCAGCCAGTCTAGATCACATCAATGGTATTGAGTACCACAATAAATTAGTCCCCACAATATAATTCAAGTTTAAATGGAAGAAATGTCTCATTGAGAAACAACGATGTCAACACTGATACACTACTGTACTCCCACAGCACCCGCATCATCTGCTACTGAATTTTATTCACTCATGTTGTTTAACTGTTATGTTATGTACACATTTAAATTTTTTTTTTTACACAATATACCTCTTAAATGTCTTAAACTATTCCATTGGTGACATTGACTGCTGATGAAAACCAGCCTTTTGCTCGGGTGCATTTACATTTGTTTGAATGTTGACTAATGTACCTTTTTAAATATAGAAATAAAGGTAAATATTAAAAAATAGCATACTGTAAAAATGTTATAATTTGCTATAGTTAAGTGGGATCTATGATGTATAATCAGCCACACACGACAGCTGCTGTCAAATATCGGATATCTTTTAAAAGAAATAAGTTATTGATTTTACAGTATTAACTACTAGTTACACTGGTTTGAAGAATTTACATAAAGTTGTGCGGCAGGTTGCTGAGGTGAGAAGACCTGCAGCTGGAGGGCCACACTTTAAGCACTCGTGTCTGAAAGTACTGAGGTGTCCCCAAGACAGTGCCACCCCTACCTGCAGCAGAGGAAATCCTCTGGAGCCGATTCTGACCTCTGACCTCCACGTGCAGACGGCGAATAAAGAAGATAATTTTCCTGTTGAGATCAATGTCTCATATGTTTATTAGTTCTATCAGTGCGCTTGAAAGGCCTCTGTGTTGAGCTGAGTGTCTACAGATCCTCTCATATCATTGACATTGGAGGCAGCCTTCATTTTTTAGGTTCACTGCATCTTGGAACTGATGATTGAAGATTATTCTGCTCTTTGTAGCAGATCCAATTTGTGTCTTTGTGTGCCACCGCCTCAGATAGGAAGTTCAACTAATCCTTGAGATGTAGTAACTATACCCCAAAATCCAGTATATCTTGTAAATAGCCTTTGGTGCTGGTTATACAATCCTTCACAGGTAGGTGAGCAGGTTTTTGTCCTCAAAAGACTTTTTGTCCTACGTTTTAAAGCCAAAGAGGTTCTCTTTTTACTTTTAACTGCAGTCTTTTTAAGATTTTTAAATAGTACCAGAGGTTCTTATTTGTAACTTTTGTAAATGTAGATATATATGAACAAGTGTTAAAAATGCTACATATTACAAGTTGACAGTAGTTATAGTAGATATGACGATAGATACAAGAGCAAAAGTAGAAATATTATAGTCTAAAAACACAAGTAAAAGTTCTGTATTCAAAATATTACAAACAAAACAAAAAGTACAAAATAAGTGCTCATTATGCACAATGGCTCCTTTAGACTATTAGATAATTCCGCATACATGTAAGAACATTTTAATGCTGTAGTTCGTTAATATGAGGCCAGTTTTAGATGCTTTGTATACTACTGGGTGGATTAACATAATACTGGATCATATCATATAAGCAAATCATATGTTTTTTTCATGTAAAATGTAACTGGTAACTATCATTGTAAAATAAACATGGTACAATAAAATGTACAATATTTACCTCTGAAGTATAGTGAGGAAGTATGAGGCGCATAACGTGGAAATACTCAAATATAATCAAGTATGTCTAAATTGTACTGAAGTACAGTTACTTTTCACCACTGAAAGTTAAATGCAATATTTTGAAATACTGTCAACACTAAATGCATAGTCTGTAACAGTAAAAGTTACTGTATTCACATTTAGAAAAGGAAATGACAAAATATTGTAAACAATTTAAACAATAAAATGCTGATTATAAAAAATAATAAAAAGCGGCTCCTTAACAGTCTCAACATAATGTGTTTGCTCCTGGCATTTTGTCGAGCCTTTGAATTTATCAACAGTGAGCAACTTGTACTATGTCTAATGTATATCAGTAGATGGCACTATGTGATCAGAGTAAAACACGTCAGATTTGGCAGCGCCTCAGCCAGTTGAATTTGCATTTTCAGTTTGCACTTCTTTTGTGATAATGAGTTCCAAGTGTGCAGATAGTGTTAGTGGAAAACCTTTCAATATAAAGGGAAATAAGAAAACTTCTCAAGTGTAATTTACAGTCCATTGTCTTATGTGTTACCTTGGACAGACAGTTATTACAGCTGACCAGTAGGTGGCAGCATACCACCACAATTCCATGAACTTGTTTTCCCTTTCCATCCTCATCACTTTCCAGATGTTGTTTCCTCCTGCTTACTGTATATTTGTTGAAATTTCTTTACATAGCAATAGGTATTTGTAATATAAACAAAAACACAAGAATCTAACAGATAATATCACTGCAGAGTGGGTAATATGAAATGCCTGTCTCATATTTTCAACTGGAACAATATTTATTTTTTATCACATCAAATAGATTTTTTTTTTTTCTAAAGTGAGGCCAATTTTAGGACATTATGGAACCTCTGCAGGATATTCTTTCCATTAATTTGAGGAAATAGTTTTCCAATAATTGGGTATGGTTTACACTATAATATTAATATGAACAATATAAATTTTAAAAGTATTTTGTTTCTTTGTAAATAAAAAATCCGCAGTTTAACGTAATTTAATGCACGTTGGCAATATGCAGTAATGATACACCGACTACAAGCTGTGTCTTTTATTTTAAAAAAAAACAACAACTGTAAGTTTCTTATCCATGCACAAATCACATTTCTTATAATTAATCATTCATGATATAAATAACATATAAAATATCAGATTTTAAAATGTTGACAGTAGGAAGAATGAGACCAGATTGCTCCACTTCTCGCGTTTCTTACATGTTTAAAAACTTGCCCCCCACCCTTTCTTCCATTTCTTCAGTTGATAATAATCTGGTCATTCATTTCTTGACCGTGAACGTCTCAGCGGTTTGATTAAAAAACAGAAGAAGAGGAAGACAAGAAAGACGAGACAGAATAAAGCAAAGCTTTTTAACTATTGCTCAATGTGGCTACGACTGGCTTCGGATCTACAATTACATGAATAAATAGGCTAAAAAAATTATCTTGTGAAGGTGTGACAGAATGGGTAAGAGAAATTCCTTCAGTCAAACCCTGCATCTTGTATCTTATTTTTATAATAAAATATTTATTTATCGTTCACTTGAAGAAATTTAATCATTAAAATACGCAATTTCCTATTTCTATAATAGCATAATAATTATTTGTAAGATTTTACAGTTGTAGGTTACATTTACAGTATACACACACTTCCAGTCGACCATTAATGAATCTTTTTTTTTAAATCTGCAAACTGGTTATTTAATGAGGTGCATGCATGAAAAATGTATTTAAAATTTAAGGCTAATTTAAAATGTGCGACCAAAAGTGCAATAACTGTCGATGAACATATAGTTTACATTCCACCTTTAACGATACTGGATCTATTTTGTTTCGCAGTGATGATATTCACACAATTAAACAAATGTTATTTTTAATTTTGCACCGATGTAATTCCTGTGCTTTAATTTCCACAAATATTCCTTTTTGCGATGTAGTTTCCGACGCAAATAAGACAGGGAAAACCAAACCTTTTACAAGAATATCTTAAAGATTAATAAGGAAAAAACAACGTTTGATGTCGGTCACTGTGGAGAGTCATATAGCCTACCAGAGGATAAAGTCGGAGTTCTTATTGAAATATTGCATGAATATTACGGCAATGTATGTGTAGAATTGTTTTTGATATAGCTCCCATTTGCGGATGTATTTGCAATAAATGTGATGTGAGAACTGTGGTCTCATATCGTATCACCACAAGTTTCCCAGATAGAGCTGCGGGCGCACTTGTGGTCGGAGGGACCGTCCCGTTACTCGAAGGTTACCGGTTCAATCCCCCACAACAACGCTCTGTGAATACAGCGGAAGCCTCCTTTGAATCCTCCGATATGAGGAGCCGAAACTGCAGAAATACTGGACAGTGAAACGTTTGGAAAAAGGAGGAAACAAAGTTTTAAAAAACACTTTTTTGTTTAGATAGCAGGTGGCCCTGACGTCACATGGGGTCGCAGTACGCCCAAAAATAACAACACCTCCGCTCACAAGCAAGTGCCTCCCCCGGGGGGGTTTCTAGTCCCAAATATACTTGCTTGCTGGGATACAGCTTGATGTGTGTTTGAATCGTAACGTTAAAAAAAACAAGCCGCGTCTTCCTCGCATTGCGCGTCATTCAAACAGGACTCAGTGTACTGCTTTTCCCTCTGTTGCATTAGTAATAACAGCGGCGTTGACGGGAGACAGCAGGAGAGAGTGTGTGTGTGTCTCCGACCGACAGCGGTGCCCAGCGGAGGAATATTTGAGCTTTTTATTTACTCTGCAGCTTGTTGTTCATTTTTCTCTGCGTTATGGTGAACTTGGACAGTCACGTGTGAAGATCTGTGCAAGTATAGAGGACGACGACTTCTCACCTGGTGTGTCCCTTTGACTTTACCGTGAAGGGGAAATATACCTGCCATTTTTTTGTGGTAAGTTTTTCTGCCCAAGAGCTTATTTCTCTCTCCGCACTCTTTGACTTTTTACTGCTCTGTCCACTGCGCTTGAATTAGGAAGTGGTCCGCCGGACCGGCCACAAGTTTGTCCAGCGTTATCTTTAGCGCTTTATGCAACTTCACTTGCAACATTATTTCCACGTTGTGCTTTTTAATTACCGAGCAGCTGTTAACGTATTTCACCTTAGCAGCAGCAGACTGTTCGGCTTTTTCATGTGAGGACCTTCAGACAGCAGTGCCCAGCGGTGCCTGGTCTGAACGCTCCACACTGACTTTTGGAAAAGCCGACTTATTGTTTCATGTCTGCATATTGCTTTAACTTCTAATGCAGTTTATAAACGCGCCTTGCAAATTGTAGCCCAAAAACAATTTTTATTTATCGCAGAGTGATGAATGGCAAGTTTGAAAACTAATTTTAAATCGCATTCAGTTTAAAAAATGTGCTGAACTCAGTAATATTATTGATAATTATTTGATTCACGTGCGTCTTTAATTACACAGAATGTCAGTTTATATCTGCATATATGTAATTGAAAGCTATTTTACTATCCATATAGTGTTTGCTGTTATTTTTAGGTTGTTGCTTTATTCCTGTAATTAAATAAATGCTGAAACAAACAGTGAATTAAATATGTGTAATGCAACTTGTTATTCCTATATCCCATAGTAAATCTATGTTGCATCTTATTTATCGAATAGGATTACTGCAGTCTTGAAAAATTCCTTTAGTGTTTTAGACATGGTATTATCACCTGTGAGACACTGGGGTTGCATATAGTTTTAAAAGCATTTTTTTTGCCATCAGTGTTCCTGTTTTTAAAATACCATTGTCACATTTTCTCAAACTCAAGCATATGCACTAAAAATAAAAAAATGCAAATAGATTTAAAGCACAGTCTGTAGTGTAATTATCAATGCTTTGTCTGCGTGATCAATATCTATGGTTATCAGGAGTCAACACCTTACCGTGCTTGCTTGCTCCATTTTTATATTCCATCTTTTTTCCTTGTCCAGAAACAAACAGGGAAGCTGGTAGCATATCAGTTTCATAATGATTAACCTCAAATTCTAACTAATGAAGACAAACACTAAAAGCTCATAAAAGCTCCTGCTTAGTTCCTCTATTTCACTCTCTGTGTCTTGCCACTGTTCTCTTGCAATCACTGCAGCCCAAAAATCAATAGGTGTAACTTTTTTTTTTTTTTTTTTGTAAAGAAAGGCTAACAAGGTAGTGGGAGCTGCTGAACTCTCCAGGCCTTGTCCTCTGATCAGCTTTCACCCCTGGATTAGCTGGATCGACCCTCCTTGTTGAAGCCGCAGGGTGCACAGGTGTTCCCTCCTCAGTTATGCAGGTGTGGGCCAGTTCCCCCCTCACTCAGCAGCTCTCACTCTTCAAAGGCCAGGCGGCAATAAATGCCCCTTGTGAAATATGTCAGCGACAGTGCACAATCAGCCCCTTTGTTGAAGTGCCCCCCTGTAATCATTTCTTAAGCATGTTTAAAACAGTGCGGACTCTCCTGTTTACTTGTTGCCGAGGTTGGTGTGTGCTTACAAGGTCACTTCATTTTGCAGGATGCATTTTTTTTCCAAGGCAAAGGGAATAGATGGAGAGAGACTTGCCATTAGTCTCCCCCTCCAAGACTGACCGTTGTTGGGAACAGTGCACTTATTACCCCGACTCTCCCCACTCTGCGTCCATTTTTTGATTGCTGCATTTATCATCGGGCGGTCGTGCTCTACATTATGGTAATAGGAAAATGAATGTCCTCCACAGGATTAATGTGTATACCCTGTCATACGTTTCAATCATTTATCAAAATTAAGATTCAGCTTTCAGCTCGATGAACACCGCTTGATGCATGATTTTATCTCAGAGATGGAAATTGTTGCTTCCAGCTGAGCTGAAGTTGAAAAAAAAAAATCAGTGCAATTTGTTTGCAATTCTGAGAGTCCTGTGAAAACTTTGTGTGAATGCAGAAGCTGCTCACACTGACAATACAGGCTCAGTGAAAATTAAGAATAAGTCCAAAGAGTGGATTTTATGCACAGAGTTAGTTGTTGTTATTGATTAATCTGTTGATCATTTTCTCCATTAATCAGTTAGTTGTTGAAAAATGTCAGTGGTTCCAAAAGCCCAAGGTGTCGTCCTCAAATATTTTTTTGTCCACAACCCCAAAAATATTCAGTTTACTGTCATAGAGGACTAAAAAAAAACACATTTGACAAACGAATCCGAGAGTTTGGATGTTTTTTATGAAAAAATGACTCAAAAATTTTAATCGATTAGTTTTTTCAACCGTAAAATGTTGAAAAATGTTGATCAGTGATTCCAAAAGCCTAAGGTGACATCCTCAAATGTTTTGTTTTGTCCACAATGCTGAAGATATTCAGTTTAGTCTCACAGAGGTCCAAAGAAACTAGAAAGTTACATTTGAGAACCTGAAATAAGAGAATTTATACGTTATTTCTTGAAGAATGACTCAAAACAATTCATTTATGAGTTATTTGTGTTATAAAATGCCAGAAAATGTTGAAAAATTTTGATATTCGTTTCCAAATGCCCAAGATGATGTCCTCAGATGTCTTGTTTTGTCTACAACTCCTAAGATATTCTGTTTACTGTAATAAAAGTCTGAAAAAACCCGAAAATATTCTCATTTGAGAAGCTGTAATCAGAGAATTTGTTCGTTTTTCTTAAAAAAAATGACTTGAAACATTTAATCAATAAGTTATTTGGACCGTAAATGTCATAAAATGTTGAAAATTGCGGATCAGTATTTCCAAAAGCCCAAGGTGACATCCTCAAATGTTTTGTTCTGTCTACCACCGTAAAGATATTCAGTTTACTGAAACAGAGGACTGAAAAACAGAAAATTTTCACATTTGAGAAGCTGAAATTGGACAATTTGGATAGTATTTCTTAAAATGTTACTAAAAAGGATTGAGCAATAATCAAAATATTTGACAACTAAATGATTAATCGACTAATTGTTGCAGCTCTACACAGATCACATCAATTCTGTTTCGAGTCAGACTACTTTTAAAGCAATGAAACACTTGCTCACTTTTGGATTAGCTTTTGAATTGCACCATCACCCATCCCCCAACACCTCTGTAATGAAACAGACTTGCTCGCTCAGCCCTTGAGGTGTTGCTGCTGCGTTTGGGGGGAGAAATGGCTAAGAAAATAACGGGAGTGCATGGTGCACCAGCTTCACTTTTCTAAACATCTTACTGAGCTCATCCACGTAACCCACACCGTGTGTTTTCATATACAGCTAACTTGGCCCCGTTACTAAGCTTTAAGGCAATTAAATGGCAAATGTTCAGGTTTTATCCCCGTTAACTTCACAGAAATGTTTCCATGACAACCTCCATGCAAGTTAAAGCAACCAGAAGTGATCAAGTCCCTTTTTTTTCCCCCCTCCCTCCCACTACGGCCTCCCCCTCCCTCCTCCCTGTAAAGAGTGGAATTTGTGTTGACAGTTTTGGCCTTTAATGGCACTTTTGTGCCGCTCAAAAGTATTTGTTTACCGGGATCATATGCTGCAAGCTGTCAGACTCGGAGAGATTGACTTCTTAAGATAAAAGAGTGTATTACATGCTTAAGAGGCCACCCTTTTGCACTGTAATTATCCACATCACAGTAATGATGTTTTGTGTGCCACGGTTACTAAGAGTCTTGAGACAGCTCAGACTTTTTTAGTTACGCTCTGGGTCACTTCTTAAGCCCGACTCGACACTGTTGTTGTGAGGGAGAAACGTTGTGACTCTTTGGCCGGAGAAAGCCGTGCAGGGTGGGGTCAGGGGGATGAGGATTAGAAAGGAGATTGCAGACTGCCCACACAAGGGTGAGTTAAGAGCTATCTGAGGAAAGACTTTTTCATTCAGGCCATTTGTTTCATCTCAGTTCATAGTCCCATGTAGAATTTGAGTTTATTTTAGAGCCTGACTGATACTGGAGTCTTGATGCTGATACGGATAATGTGGATTTGAAAAGTTCCACTATCAATACATAGGCCGATATTCTTTAAACAGAGTATAATATACTGTAGGGATGAGTATTGAGAACTGGTACTAAACTGGTGCCCATTCCTAAGTGGTCACTACTGAAACATTGATAAACTCCTCAACAGAGGACAATGCTACTGTATCAATATTTGTAACATTAACATAAACACAAAAGGTTTAAAAGTATGAGCTCACTTATCATACATCAGTTGATATTCTTAATACAGAATATAACATACAGAATATAGACTATATACATAAACACGCATGTTTTGCAATGAAAAGTGGATAAAACTTGTGACAAAGATATGAAATGTTACAATAAAAGCTATTGTCTAAAATTATATCAGGGCACAGAAATAGTGAACTTTCATTGGTATTATATATGAATATAAAACACAAATTGAGCAATAGGGTCAAATATAAATGAAATGCTGCCAATAAAGCTAACAAAAAAAATAAATCAATAAATCTGCATTATGTTCTTAAAAAAAAAAACTTTCAAATCTGCTGATATCAGACAACATATATACCAGTATCGATATAGACCGATATATCTGTGATTGGCCGATATTGGGCCGGTAATATCAGCTGGTTGATACATCAGTCGGTTTCTCCTCACTTTACTAAATTTAATGAAAATGCTTCAGAATTCTTAAACTCAAGAAACCGTTTACCTTGATATTTCTGCAATGAAGTAATAAAGTAACTGTTGAATCTTTTCATGTAAATTTTTTTTGCACCAGATTATGGCACGAAGTATCAATAAGTGTGATGATAAACATTATCAGTTTATCAATGTCAGTATCAATACAATGCCCATCCCTATACAGAATATAATATACATACATAAACACATTTGTTTGTCAAACAATATATGTGATGGAGGCAAGATATAAAAGATAAAAGGCAGGACATTTTTTTTAAACAATCTACACTATGTTATGGATAACGTATGTTTATATCAGTATAGACTGATATTGCTGTGATAGGCCAACATTGGACCAATAGTATCGGTCTGCTGATCTATCTGTCAAGCTCTAGTTTATTTTTCTGTTTTTAATGTTTGCTTGGCTCAGTTATTAACACTGCGTGGTTATACATTTGCATAGCAAAACAATCAAGTGTCAAATATATCTCGCAAAGATTGTTTTGCAAATATCACATCTTACGTCATCATGCCTCTCTCCAAGGACTGTAAAGCCACAAACAAAATGACCTAACTCTCACAAGCCAAGCAGCTTTTGGCCAGTTCGTGCGTGTCAGATTCTGAAATGGAAATAGACGTGCATGCTAAGTTATAAAACAAACATTTGGTTTGTGTACACAGTGTTTCTTTAAAGTGGTGTAAAATAATTTATGTCTTTTTCATAAGGTTTAGAGTTCACCTCTTGGCACCACAGTCTTGACCTTGTAGTTAATAGTCTCCCGTCGAGCTGACACTCAAAGCTGCCACAAGCTTGGCCTGTAACACTCGCTGACCTGTCAGTCTGTTTATCCAATAAAACTATGCACTCATTTGAATCACAGCACACCGACAGCAACTGTGCTTGTTTTTTTTCTGCCCTCCCTCAGTTTTTCTTTTTTTTTTTTCTTCCAATCCTTGTTGAGTTAACAATTGCATGTTTACTCGCTGGTCAGTGTGGTGTGAAGGCACGACGGCTTTTATTCACGTCACGGTCAGATGGACAGTGTCCTGGTGTGAAAAAATGTGTTGGGTTTTGGGGGTCTTGCCCTGAATTAAAGTAGAGGGTCACACATGGTAAAAGGCAAGGTCACTGTTGCTCAGACCAGATTCAGCCATCAGCTGCCTGTCATTCGTAAACAGTCGAACCTCATGTGAGACACCACTGACAACTCAGCCATTGTTTAAAGGGGATTTATGGAGACATCTCTGGCATCTTTTAGTAATGACAGCATCTTTTTTAATTAATAGTGTGATAGATATGCTGCACATTTGACAGCACAAGTAAAATAAGGGGAAAGGAAAAGAAAGTTACACCTCTTTTGGTCATGTCTAACCTGAACAATGTCTCCCAACTGACTCCCAGAGTATAAGCTAATGATCTAGAGCTGCAGCAATTAGTCAATTAATCGATTAGTTGCCAACTATTAAATTGATTGGCAACTATTTTCATAATCGATTATATCTTTGGGATTGTGGACAAAACAAAACATTTGAGGATGTCATCTTGGGGTGTTGGGAACACTGATCAGCATTTTCTGACATTTTATGGTCCAAACAACTAAGAAAATTATGCATTTGTGGAGATAATTTGGGGTTTTGGGCAACTTATCAATATTTTTCACCCTTTTCTGAACATCAAGTAATAGAGAAAATGCTACACAGATTAATTTATAATGACAACAATCTTTAGTTGCAGCCTTATTTCTAACCTAATTAATGTCTTCAGTGTGATGATCTAGAAAAAAATATTTGTTTTTAATTCAGTCATAAACTGTAAGTATTCTCGAGTTGTATCCTGGTGAGAAACACAAACAAAACAGTTACTGTGTCCACTCTGCGTCACATCTCCAAGGACCTTTCCTTTTTACCCAGAGAGACGCACACAGAGAAAAAATGTTTATTTCAAACATGTTGTGAGAGGGGAAAAAACATGGAGGGGGGGTTCGTGACAGTAACAGTTTTTGACAGGCACATTAGGCTGCAGAAAGAGCATCCAGCTCGGGGCTGAGGGCATATGGTGCTGCCTTCTGCCGGCGTAGCTCTAGACCAAGTTACAACACTTGCGCAGGGTCACGACTGTCTCAGGTTTGTTCCTTCTGTCTCACTCGTCTAAATAAAAACAGGAGGGGGAAAAAATGGAAGTGGGGGGTTGGGTGGTGGCGGCGGTGTCGAGCGGGTTTGGCGGGCAGGGGGTGTCATACAGTAGCTGTGTCTTTCAGTAAAGGACAAAAGGAATGTTTCCCAGTCGAGCCCCTTGGGTCAGGACGTAATTTGGTCGAAATGTGGAGGGGAGACGTTTGACATTTTAAGTTTGGGTTGTTTCACAGCAACACACACTCCACCACAATTTTTGTTTCTGGAATGGCAAATACACATTTGCATAATAGCAGTTATCTAGTTACAAGCAAGTATAGTGCAGTGATTTTATCTGCTTGCACCATCTGAACACCCAGCTTGCGCTCTTGGATGGCAACCCCTAATCCTACTCTAAACAATGACCATGTTTTCACCACAGTGGCTCTGTTAGGGTTTCTCCTCTGTAATGTGGAGAGGATGGACTTGGATAATGTGTAGGATGACGCAGGGCTCTGGTCTGAAGACAGCGGATCGCTGGAAGGGTAATTACAGGCTACCGTGCGGCTCTCTGGATTTTCCCTGGATCACAGCTACAGGCCTCAACGCTCAGCCTTCCCAACGCTGCTCTCCGAGAACGAAATAAAACGGCCACAACATATGGAGGCAGCACAACAATGGTTTATTTTTATGATATTTGATGAGTGGTTTTTAATTTGGATTGTCACTTCTGGCAAGCAGCAGGGCAGATGGTGCAAACTTGAGTGCCCATTAGAGCCTAAATACCTCCAGGCAGCTGTTGGTCATAAACTTTTCTCTTTTTTTCTCCTCCTGCATGTTTTTTCCCTCTGCATTTTCTCTCTTTAACACGGCCTGGGTCAAGAGGAGTCAAACCTGTTACAACACCTGTTTCTGCATATGCAAATCTGTTGTTTTGTCATTTCATTAGGCAAGGCAAAAAGACAAGGGTCCCTTGTGGTTGCAAATGCGACTGGCACTGGGCCCAGTTGGCATGCTGCACAGCAGAGAGATGCTCGAGGCGGGGTGAGGGGAGGGACGAGAAGTTGGGTTTCCGTCGAATGCCTTCACATTACAGCTCAATCTGGATGTGTTCCTAAAATCCTGAGTCAAAGTTGTCTTGGAATTTAGGAGAGGAGAGGAGGTAACTCCCCCCTCCCATTATCTGCCTTTATCTTCTCTGTAAAGAGTAGTGAATGACGAAGGACATGCCCAGTAGCCAAAACTGGCACACGCGTGTCTGGCACACGCAACACGCCTCCCCCTTTCCCTCCCCTTAGCATCCTCTTCTCCCCTCCCTCCTCCTCCCATCCACATCCCTTCATCATCTGGCGCTCTCCCGCAGCGCTCGCCTCTTAACCACATGTGCCAGTGCCGGGCCTGCTCCTGCTCTGGGGCTAATTGTTCACTGGTAAACTGCATGCTTGTTGGTGGGGGTCTCCCCCTGTCATCCAGACACACTGCTACAAAGCAAGGATGGTGGCGGTGATAATGGTAGTGGGTGGGGTGGGAGTAGGGAAGGGGGGTACAGATCATGATCTCTCCATGCAGTTTATTTTCCCCGCATAAGTCTGAAGATTGTCGGTTGTAATCCGGCCTGTGCGCTCAATGCAACAAATACACCATGAAATTAAAGGTTATTGCAGGAGCGTAATGCAAAAGCTCTGTTCGAGATTACCAAAGCTGTTTGCAGACCTGGGAAGAATGAGAGGGGGGGCAGCGGAGTATGCTTTTCTCTCCTGTTTTTTGACAGTTCAAGAATCTCCCTCTGAGAACTGGATTGGTTTGTCAGTTTTTTGACAGATATTTATTAATACTTTTGATTTGCAGCCCACTTGTGTAAAAACCCTTCAGGATAGTGCATGTTGAGTAACTTTGAAGGTGGTTGCTTAAAGGAGAAATATGAATTTACACAGTTTGGTTGCAGGGACGCTGAACATATACAAGTTCAAGACTAGTGCAATGTAAGTCTGTACTTTGATAATGACAAGTGACCACAAGTCCTCTACTGTAAGTTGATCAGTTTTTTT
Organism: Lutjanus campechanus; assembly: GCA_027495735.1. NCBI lineage: Eukaryota > Metazoa > Chordata > Actinopteri > Lutjaniformes > Lutjanidae > Lutjanus > Lutjanus campechanus. The sequence continues at coordinate 5,425 of JAJHUR010123938.1, read as the reverse complement.
ATAACTCTGTCAATTAACCCTTCCTAAATCCTGCCCCTTTTGGAAGCTTGGTCAGCTTTCACCTTTCATATTTCCTGTATTTAGATAGGCCAAGTTTTTTGTCTTGAAAAGAAAACCAAACTTTGGTTGAAAGATGTTGCTGGTTGGCCTGTAAAAGCGCCACATATAGTCACATAGATTAGCTAAGTGAAATGTCAGCAAACTGGCTGTAGAATGGCTGGTTAGTTAGCTCGCATTTTAGTTATACTATCAGATTTGACAAAGTAGTAAACTATCCAAGCTAACTAACTAGCTGTCTAATCTACATATGTCATTAAGTATGTACCTAGTGATTTGCTCTGTAGCAAAACGCTAACTAACTAGCTAGCTAATCTTCATGAATAGTTTGCTACTTACTTAAATATGATAGCCGATGTTAGCAAAATGCTCGCTAGCTAACTAGCCAATCTAGATCAATCATTAGCTAGCCAGTTAGCTAGCATTTTGCTAAGATTAGCAGACTTTTATTTTAGCAATCTTCAAAATTTGCTTTTCTTTTCAACATTGACAAGCCATGCACATAGTTTATCCAAGTACAAGAAACAGGAAACATACTTGCTGTAGCACTGTTGTCTGGGAGGCCAGTATTTCTATTTAGCTCGAGTTTCCTTAATCTCTGATGACATATCATCATATCCTTTTAGGTTTAGTACAGTAAATATATTACATATTTCTCCTTCAAGGACAGTGAATTTAGAGTAACTCTGAAAGTTGAAATTGCATGTTGAGTTTTTCTAGTTGTCCAGTGTGACTAACCTGTGCTCAGTCTAATCCATTGTAACTTCTTCTAATCTAGTGCTATTGTAGTCTTTTCATGAGTGCCTCCTTCAGCCTATACCTGAGAGTCAGATGGATGGATGGAAAGACCTGGGACTAGTCCCTGTGCTGAGCTAATCTCATCTGATAACTGAGGCCTTCCTCCTCCTTCTCCTTTCTTTTCTCCCCCCTCTCTTCTGTCTCCCTCCTCCTCTCCTCTGCCATGGCTTGGTGGGTCTGATTTGTAGTTCTGCTCCTCTCTCTCCCCTCACAGACGGCATTAAAGCCAGGCCCCACAAGCCCCCTCTGATATGGGAGAGTTCATTAGAGATGTGCCTTTGATGGGCAGCCTTTTCATGTGACTACCGGTTTTTCAAATACCTTGATGTAGAAGCTTAAGAAGGCATTGTGCAGTAAGCCCTCCTTTTGATGCGACTTATTTAGATCTGCATAGTAAATCAGGGGGGAGTAAATAACCAGCCAACAGATGGAAGCAAGGAGATAAGGCACCAGCGAACAATCGCATTTGTATTTTGTTATGATGTTGACAGCAGCTAAAATTCACTAATCTAGAGCCACTGATCTGCATTTCAAAGAAATCTCATTTAGCAGCGGGGAGGATAAAGTTCCTCTCATTGTGTCTATTTTATTGCATTCTTCGCTAATTTATCTGCCCACAGATTTAACGTGCAGGGCTTGGTGGTAGGAGCCGGCGTCCGCGCGTTGCATAGGGGGTCTTAAATACTGTGAAAGCGGTTACGTCTAGACTGTGAGCTGAGGGTAATTACACGTCTGACCATGAATAGAATGAGTTTGAAGACTCATCTTTCTTCGGGCGGGCCTGAATTGCTCGACTAACACTGATAAGGAGCATTTGGTCCCCACAGAAATATTGCCAGTGACTTTCCATAATGCCCGCCCCCCCCTTTTCCAACACCAAGGATGGTATTTACTTTTAAGATAAAGTTATTGTGTACAGTAATCTGACTTGTTAGCATAATGTCCTCTTTCATCGCAGGACCCTCCTTTTTCTGCAGTGTGGAGGTATTTGTGGTCCGGGTCTTAAATAGTTTATCTTGACTTAGTGTGCGAGCGCTTTATGTAAATATCAGCCTATAGCATTATTAGGCCTTCATGAATACTTGAATGCATTTGCCATATTTATAAGTTGATAGAATTTACCAGTGGTTTTATATTTGGCATAAAGATATGTGTGGTATTTGTAAATCCCCACGAATTGGAGGTCATACAGACTAATAGCATTCCTAATGCTCTTCCAGTGAATAAAATATGACATCTGCACAGCCCAGAGGTATACTCAGCAGCAAATAATTTGAAGTAAAGGGGCATTAACTTGAAATAATGTTTTATATCTAAATTATAGTTAAAACTCTGTGTTTTTGTGCTTCACTGTAAGGTTGACAGTTTAAGTCATTTCATACAGCTAGGCTTTTTGCAAAATCTCATGCAGAGTTGTTTATCTTATTATTTCATATACATAGAATTCGAGCTGCAGTGATTATTGATTACTAGTCAACTATTAAATTAACCAACTATTTTGATTTGAACATTTAACAATTGACAAGACACTTTAGTCAAAATTCTCTGATTCTAGCTTATTTTGTCGTCTCTGTACTCCTCTGTGGCAGTAAACTGAATATCTTTGGGCTGTGGACAAAACAGGACATTTGAGGATGTCCTCTAACATTTCGTAGACAAAACAACTAATCAATTAATCAATGAAATAGCCATACAAAGGCATAGAGTAGTAAACTGGGACACATAACACACATATGTGTCTATTCTCTTTTTAAAATAATAACCTTGAAATTAATATAATAATTTCCACATTTATATTTTTCAATTTATTTAAAGTTTAGGGAGCTTCAGTCAAGGCTTGTTGTGGCCATCTCTAGCCGGCTTTAGCATGATTGATGTGTCTTGCTAACTGTGTAGTTGACTGTTTGGTTTGTTTTTAGCTCTTTAAATAAATTATGGCAAAATAAATGTCAAGAAGTCAGATTGTGATCTTAACTAAATTTTGACTAAATATATACTCGCTGCATTTTGGCTTTGTAGGGCAGTGTATTTCTCACATGTTTGGTATGTGCGTACCCAGTTTCATCATATGATTTTATTATGCCCTACTTGATTCTAAACTTGTCAAACCTTTTCAAGTCTGTTTTCCCAGCATTACAGTGAATTGTTTGGTGCCCGCCCCCACCTCGAACCCTCTCACCCCCGTTCTGAGTAAATGTTGCACGGCAATCTGTGCAACATTTTCCACAAACTCAAAACAGTGAAAAATTATAGCAGTTGGCATGTTTTGTTTTCAGCTGTGCTCTTTGAGCTGAGGGCTTTTTGTACAGTTCAGAGAGCACATTCCTTAGGATTCAGCAGTCGTTGGTTGCCTGTAGGGGTCATTGGAATTCTGGGAGAATAAAAGGAGAGAGAAAAAAAAAAATCTCAGAGAGGAACATCCAAGCCATTTTGTGCCCCCCCGTGCCCCCAGCAGCAGAAATTTGCTTCCACAACGCTCTTCAATGAGAGGAATTAAACTTCTCTCCCCCTTAATGCTCTAAATGTGATGTATGTGCAGTAAAAACGTCCAGAGCAATCTGTAGCTGCAGTCGTGGTATTGTACACTCTTGCTGCAGTTGTGTGATTAACACAAAAAATCATCAATACTAATGGTCTCTAAATTATACGGATGCCATAACATGTGTGCTTAGATGCAGACAGCTGAATGGACCTACATGAGAAATCAATCGTGTCAGGTTAACAGTGTGATTTACTTGGTGTTGAGAGCTTGAGCCTTCCAGGCACTGCACCTTTTAACTTGAGAGAGTGAGGAGTGTGTGTGTGTGTGTGTGTTTGTGTGTGTGGCTGATGGGGTGGGGGTGTGGGGACTGGCTTGTACTGTACTCTACGCTGCCTGTTTGTGCATGCATGCACTCAAACACACAGACACATATGTTCTCATGCTTCACAGCAAAAATCCAGGTGCACTTTGTTGTTCTAAAGTTTATTGCTTTCACCTACAATAGTTATGCAAGACATAACCTAGCCCACACATGTCCGCGCCAGCACTGAATGCGCCTGAGAAATGTTTAAAAAAAAAGAGAAAAGATACACAAATAGATTCGGACTAATGGTATATTTTACTGTTTTGTCTCGCCTCAGATAGTTGACATCGCTGGATTCCATCCACTCCTGTGACGGACAACAACAGCAAGTTCTCTCCCTAAGGGTGAGTAGTTGAACATGGTCCCTTCATGTCCATCTGTCAAAGAATCCTTGACTTTGAGAAAGATTAGAGCAGCATTAACAGTGTCTTCTCAAGGATCAGTGTTAATATGAACAATAACCTACAGGGTGTTCTCAAGACCATTCATCTTTCCAAGTTATTTTAAGAGGGATAGTTTGGATTATATGATTTAGAGTTGAAACACTTATTGATAGTCAGTGTATTAGCAACATTAGATGCTGATCAGCACACGCCCAGTTTTGAGAAGCAGAGAGAAGTAACACGGAAGCTAAGAAATGAAATGCTGCGGACAAGGTCAGCGACAAAAGGTATTTTAGCCACTTAAAAAGAAATCAGTTTATGTGTACACTATATTTAAAATATTTTCATCGCTTTAACCGACAGACAGCCTTTTGTGATGGGAAACCTTTGTTAGAGAAGCCAAATATCACTCTCTCCAAACCAACCAAACTTAATAGGTGAAGTCAGTAATTTGACCTTGCACAACACGGGAGTTGCTGGTCTAACACTGCCTCGATCAGTCAGTTTGTGTGACTTTGGTGAGTCCAAACTAACCTTACACCTAACACAAACTGACTAACCTATCGAGGCAGTGATAGAGCAGCAACTCCCCTGTTCTGTGAGGTAAAATTACTGATTTTGCCTGTGGAGTTTGGATGGTTTCAAGAGAGCAATATTTGGCTTATATAGTGGCTGTTTCCTGTCAGAAAAGGCTGTGTGACGACAAGGTAAAGTGGTGAAAATATTCTAAATATAGTGTACACTTAAACTTGCATTTATCTTTTTAAGTGGACCTTTTTTTAGTGGATGAAAGACCTTTTGTTGTTGACTCTGTCCACAGCAGGACATTGCTTAGCTTCTGTGCTGGTGCTCCTCTGTGCTTCTCCGAACTGGGGATGTGCTGTCCTGCGTCCACTGTAGGTAATCAACTGATACAACCCCACTTCAAATAATCTGAACTATCCCTTTAAAGAATGTCTTTTTTTTTTGTTTAAATAAAATGATAAACTCATTTTGCTTTTTAACAAGACGCCAACTGTGTCTTTGGTTGTGCTGTTATTGAATATTGTTAGCCCCACTGTGTTTGGGTGATTGTAGTGGCTATTGGAGGTCAAGGGGCCCCATTCTCTCACTCAAATGTAACAAATCTTCATCTTGTCCACCTTGATAGAATTCCCCCTCCACTGGGCAACCTTTCAGTTGTGCCTGTTTGGTTTTCACACCCCAAGGATTTTCAATCTACTCTAACTTAGAAGTTATGATATGCATTATGGCAGACAAATGTGGGCAAGCTTGGATATCAGAGTTTTTTTTTATTTTTTTGTTGTCTTGATTGAGATTTGTAGCAGAACATAGCAGAAT
>JAJHUR010123937.1:0-18642 GCA_027495735.1 Lutjanus campechanus | reverse complement strand
TGATAATATTTTCACTAATGTGCTTGATAAAAAAATGAATTCAGGAATCCTTTGTATAGACATATCAGATCACCTTCCAATATTTCTCATGACTTCTGCACACTCATCTATTATGGACAATAACTCCAACCCATCTACCTATAGATTAATCAACACATTTACCATTAACCAATTTAAGGAGCTGGTTGAGCATCTTTCATGGGATACTGTATTGGACTTGGATGACCCACACAAGGCATACACTGTATTCATTAGTGAAGTATTTAAATCTTACAATGTTGCCTTTCCTGAAAAGAAGAAGAATTCTAAGTCTCACTCTAAACCAATAAAGCCATGGGTAACCATAGGAATTATCAAGTCCCTTAGAAATAAACATAAATTATACAAAAAATATCTCGCTAATCCTACTCCATTTCATCATAGGCAATTTATACAATACAGAAACAAATTAAATCATATTATTAGAGGGGCTAAGAAACATTATTACAGTACCGAAATCTCCAAGTGTAAAGATAATATGTGGGCACTTTGGTGCATCATTAATAAAATTCTCAACAAAAGAAAAACACAGAAAGCTTTTCCTAATGAATTTAGAATTAATGGATCACTAATAAAGGATCCTATAACTATAGCTGACAACTTTAATCAATTTTTCACCGAAATTGGACCAGCATTGGCCTCTAAAATTCCTGTGGTTAATGAAAGTCCACTCCAATTTATAACACCACCCCCTACTGGTGGACTTCATCTAAGCCCTGTTACCTGCAGTGAAGTCTCTGAGATATTAGGCTCTTTGAAGAACTCAGCTCCAGGTTATGATAATTTGAGTGCAGAGCTACTTAAAGTGGTTTCTGATGCCATTGTCAAACCACTGACACATATATTTAATTTGTCCTTTTCAAGTGGAATTGTGCCCCAGGAATTAAAAATAGCCAAAATCATTCCCATATACAAAGCTGAAGATCCTGCAGTATTTACTAACTACAGACCAATTTCCATCTTACCCTCTATTTCAAAGATTCTTGAAAAGTTAGCCTATAACAGATTATTGAGCTACCTTGATAAAAATGAAATATTATACAAACATCAATATGGTTTTAGGAAATCCCGTTCTACCTACATGGCTATCACCCATCTTACTAATGAATTACACAGAGCCAACGATAACAAAGAACACACGATTGGAATTTTTTTAGATTTGTCAAAAGCTTTTGACACCGTAGATCACCTTATTTTGTTGCAAAAATTGAAATATTTGGGATTGCGCGAGCAAGCATTGTTGTGGTTTACCAGTTACTTGGATCACAGGAAACAATTTGTAACTTTTAAAGGAGTGAACTCTCCTCCTCTTACTATAAAATGTGGTGTTCCCCAGGGATCAATCCTCGGGCCATTGTTATTTCTTATTTATATTAATGATTTGTCTAATGTATCAATTCAATTATCCAAAATTTTATTTGCTGATGATACCAGTTTGTTTTTTTCCCACAGAAATCCTAATGTAATTGCGAAAGTTGTCAATGAAGAATTACATAAAATCTCTAAATGGTTCAAAATCAACAAACTGTCACTAAACATTAAGAAAACAAATTTCATTCTGTTTAGTAACAATCACAAGAAACTCGACGAGAATATAACAGTGTTGATTGATAATGTTTCAATAACTAATGTTGATTCGACTCGTTTTCTTGGTGTACTAATTGATAAAAACCTATCTTGGAAACCTCATATTTCTTTTATTTCATCTAAAATTGCAAAAAATATTGGGATAATTGGAAAAATTCGTTATCTTTTAAACACAAAAGTCTCCCTCAACCTATATTATTCTATGATTTATCCCTTCATCAGTTACTGCAACATTGCCTGGGCCAGTACTTACCAAACAAAACTGCAACCAATTTTTAAGTTACAAAAACGAGCAATGAGGATCATTGCCCTTTCAGCCCCAAGAAGTCATTCGTTACCTTTGTTTCGTAAATTTGGCATTCTCAATATTTATCAGATTAATAGTCTTCAAATTATTCAATTTGTATATGGTTCTTTAAATAAAACACTACCTACTTTCTTTCACAATTTCTTTTCTCTAAACAATCAATTTCACAATTATCTAACCCGAAAAGCGTCCCAGCTCCGGCCACCACAATCACGAACTACATCATCCCAATTTAAGATCTCTTACAGAGGATCCAAGTTATGGAATTCACTTCCTCCCCATTTTGTTAAACTTTCTTATGAACCATTTAAAAAATCTGTGAAAAACTTCTTGCTGTATCAATAATACCCACTTGATCGTGTGTGTGTGTGTGTGTGTGTGTGTGTGTGTGTGAGTGTGCGTGTCTGTGAGCGTGCGCTTGTGTGTGTGAGCATCCAAGTAATTTTATACCTTTATGCATATTACAATATCAAATTTAACGTTTATTATGGGAAGTCCTCTTGCCAAGCCCCTTGAGGGTTTTTAGGACCTCCTTGTATGTTTCCCTTCGTATTTTTTTTTTCTTCTTATTTTCAAGTTCTTATATCAGTACTTGTCAATTTTTACGGTATATGTATTGTTGACTTTTTAACATGTGCTAAATAAACAAAACAAAAACAAACAAAACAAACAAAACATCTCGTAATAAGCCACGCCCCCTTTGACCAGTCGTGACTACCTTGGAGATATGGAATCAGGAGTGACCCAGCATCATACCCACCAAATTTCGTAAAAATCTGTGTTTCCGTTTAAGAGATATAACGTTCCCGTATTTGCAGCGCCCCCTAGTGGCCAATATTAGCAAAATTTGGCTCCTAACCCCAGAGTCACATCGCAACATATAATCTTAGATTTGGTGTCTTTAGGATTAATTTTCACCGAAATATGCAACTGTTCGTGTTTTTATAGCTAGCTTGAAACGTTCATGCCTTAATAATTTGCGTATATTTTGACAGAACAAAATTCTTTTGATAACTTTAGATCAGGTCCATCTGAAGAATTTATGGGCCAAATTTCACATTGATCAGACAAAATCCCTAGGAGGAGTTTGAAAAAGTAGGTTTTTGAGCTTTCCCGATTTTGTGGAAAAGAAATTTAGGCGGAAATGGGCGTGGCCTAGTCCAGATGATTCAGGGCTATTCACTGAATCTGTGGATATGAGGGATTTGAATGTGAGACATAGGGTGTTGGAGTTATAGGCCAAAAGGTGCTTTCCTTGGTTATAGCGCCCCCTGCTGGAGGACATATGTGATTTTTTGCATCTGAGGTACGTGCACGGGTCTGGACCAACCCTCCAAATTGCACCACCCTCCGTTGCACGGTGTAGCCTGCAGCACCACTTTTATCGGGGGAAAAATAAAAATAACTATAATAGGGAATAAAAATCCGAACAAAAACAATAGGGGGCCAAGCCTGCGGGGCCTGGGGGACTGGCCCCCTGGTTCCCAGAACCGCTGGTCCTGGGAAACGCGTATGCTTGCATACGCATCCCCCAGGCCCCGCGGGCTTGGTCCCCTAAAAATCTGAACAAAAACAATAGGGTTCCCAGCACCGCTGGTCCTGGGAACCGCGTAGGCCCCATGGGCTTGGCCCCCTAATAATTTGTGAACCATAGAGATATTACAATGTGAATTTTGTGATATCAGGATTTTAAAAATGTTCTTAATACTGTTGTGGTAACTGCTGTTACATTATACAATTTGTAATTTGTGCGTTCTTTTCTTTCTATTATTCTTGCAGTTTACATCATGCGCTGTCGTGCACTGGATGGTTGGACACCAGTTGAGAAAAGTAAGGTAAAAAGAAGCCTTCATAAACAACAACACTGTAAATTATTGGATGTGGCATACTGAGAGACATTTGTTGTTGGTGTTCAAAAAAGCCCTTGTATGCAAATGCTGCATGTTGGCCTTAAAGACTCTTAAGTTGTTTTTTAAAAATGCAATTTTACTGAAAAGAGGCACATTTATAGTTCAGATTTTATAATGATGACAATGTTAGAATAGATTTTGCTGTCTTTAACTTTGTTGTTAATGTTACTACAGTTACTTTAACTACTCAAAATACTCAGTCATTGTACTTGAAAATTTAGTACTGCTGTTGAATTTTAATAAAGATTAAAATTCAGATTCAGATTTCTTTATTCATTCCAAAAGGGAAATGAATGTGTGTGCGCGCGCGCGTGCCTGCGTGTGTGCATGCAAGGGACAGTGAGTGAGAGACGCACCTATTGCTCCATAGTAGCTCCTTTCTTTTCCAAAGGAGAAATAAAGGAGCCATTAAAAACACTGAATTGAGATTAGCAAGGTATCTCCCCTAAGTCTCAAGTATGACTCCCTCTAATTATTCAGTCTCACCTATTTCTCCTAGTGAATTTTAGGAGAAACACATGAGAAACATTTTAGATAAAATAGAAACTAAAATGAGGCTGAGATGAGAATCTCAAATTTGTCTCCCGAGCTATAGAAGAGCAAGCTTTGAGCAGTAAAATTTTCCTCTGGGTTTAGTTATTTATTTATTTGCGTCACATCTCCCATTAAAGTGGATAATTTGCTACAATAATAAACAATACATACCTTTTAGTCTACTATATCATAGTCTGTGCTATATTATTCTTAAGAATTAATTATCAAGCAGGTAGTGTGTGTTTTCTGGCTCCTATGCGCTACTGGCCAAGCACACCTGGTGCGTTTATGAATCAATTAACAATCACAAATCGCCATGAATTCAAGCACTTCTGATCATTAATGCACTTTTATTTATACTTTATTCAAAACATGTTGGGGTGAAATACTGCATGTGATGGATTTACCGTCAGCAGTTAACTGTTACAAAAAGCGCCCCTCACTGAAGAAAGATGAAAGAAAATTTCCCGAAGAATGTATCCAAAGCCCCAGACCAAGTGAATGAGTTCTTTTTTTTTTAGAGTTTTGCTTTTTAACTCTAAGTGATAATTAACTACGATGTTGAACATCGCAGTGCATGCGGTGTGATCCATCTGCTCCGCTCAGCAGCAACCTGTGAATGGAAACAAAGTGTGGAACCTGTTTCAGCTCAATATCATGACTTTGAAAACACCAAATGACCTATTTTAATGAATTTCGTTAGATTAAAATATGAAGAAGTGTAAAATCTCACTTCCACAAGGCTTCTCATTCAGACAGAGACAGGTCACAGGCTGAAGTTGGCATTTCATCCTCACATGCAGCTGGAGCGAAAGTCAAGCTGTATGCAGCTGCACAGTTTATATTATGTTCATTATAATGTTGATTAATGTTGAAATGACGTTCTGCCTCAGTAATAATTATTAATACCATCAGATAAAACACTAAAATGATCAGGTTTGGAACCTACTTACATCGGGATAGTGCAGGATAGTTTCCATCCTGTTTCCAGGATCAAAAATCCAATTTTATGAAAAATATTAATCCCTACGCCCCCCAAAGGGCTATCTATGGGCCCTGTCAAATTATGAAGTACGAATTTGTGCAAAAATAACTGCAGAAAATAACAGTGAAACAATCCTGAACAAACAAACAAATGATCAAAGGCAGGATCAGCACTCTGGAAAGCGCAGCGCTACCAATGGCTTACACCTGGGGTAAAAGCTCTCAAACTCTGAAACTTTACATGTACTTTCCACTCACAGGTCTTCTGTTTTCTTTGTTGATTTCTATTTCTCTTTCTTTCTTTCTGTTTGTCTGTCTGTGTCCCTATCACGCAGTCTGTGTCACTCTGTCCATGTGACTGTCTGTATCCCTCCCTCTGTGTCTTTGCCTCTCTGTTCAGACTGTTCCTGCCTATGAATATGGAATATATAAATATAAATAATAACTAATTATTAGTTAGGGGGGAGTGGTGGTGGAGGGAGGTTGCAGGGGAAGGGGGGCGCGGGGAGGGGAGTTGGGTAGAGGGATAATCAGGGTTTGGGGAGGGGGGTGGGGGAAGGGGGATGGACAAAGGGTTTTGAGGTGAGTGTGCAGGGGGAGAGGAGTCATGAGAGGGGCTGGGGGAAGGGTGGGCAGAGGCCATATCATCAAACCTGTTAAAGAACAAGTTTAAAGGTGTAGTTAGCGATGTGGGAGAAAACGAGTAGAGAGGTTGTTGATATTTGAAAGGTAAACGAATACAGACCCACCCCTCCCTTCATACTCCATCCCGAGCTCTACCCCCAACGTTCATGGACGCGTGTTGTCATGGAAACAGTCGTAGAAACTAAAGCAGCAGTAAAGCAGCTGAAATAGCCAAGTTGTGAGTTAGCATACTGCTAAGCCGCAAAGCTAAGGTTAGCTGACCCATCAGACAACTGTACCCACAACTTGACTGTTATTATAAATAGATAACATCATAACAACAGTACATTTTGGCAGATTAGACGATATGATGAATGCTGTTATGTGAAGCACCGCAAAGATAATGTTGCTCACCTGTCCAGCAGAAAGACGTCAACCTCCGCTGTACGTTTTTAATCCGTTTTATTCCGTTTTTTTTTTGTTTTTTTTAATTTATGCTCCTCCAACCGTTTTCTCTTGGGCTGCACCTGATATACCATGTCTCTCTCTTACTCCAACTGCGCACACTACGCAACCTACTACTCCCCCTCGCCCCTGTGTCTGATCTGTGCACGAGTATGAACCAGCCCCCCAGGCGAGGAGGTGGACTCATGTTTTGGTGGCTCGCTCCGAGCCACAGATTTACCTGCTGAAATTCAGAGCACAGGCTGTGTATTGAAACCGGATTTTTTTCCCAGCATGCTCTCAGAAGTGACAGCTTGTGGATAGTGAAGAGAAACACGGTGATTTTGACTAAAAGTACGTCGGATTATATCGCTAACTATGCCTTTAACTCATTGGCCTCCTGGAGGTCTCCTTCCATCCCCCGGCCACTCTTTTTATCATGGCCAGTGATGGTTCTCAGACCACTCCACACCTCCCTCATGTTGTTTTGTTGGAGTTTACTCTCCAACTTCCTCCTCTACGACTCCTTGCCCTCTCTAATCTTCTCCCTCAGTTCAATCTGCACCCTCTTCATCTCCTCCTTGTCACCACTCCTGAATGCCACCTTTTTCCTGTTCAATGTTGCCTTGATGTCCTTTGTCACCAATGGTTTGTTATTGGGGAAGCAGCGTATGGTTTTTGTGGGAATTACATTGTCCGTGCAAAAATTAATATACTCAGTTATGCAGTCTGTAAGTCCATCTATGTCATCCCCATGTGCATTGCAGAGAACATCCCAGTCAGTCACCTCAAAGCAGCCCTGCAGAGTCTCCTCAGCCTCCCGCGACCACCTTCGTACCGTTCTGGCGGTCACAGGTTGCCGCTGGACTGCAGGTATATAAAGAGGCCTCAGGTGGACCAGGTTGTGATCTGACCTGCCCAGGGGAGGGAGAGCTATGGAGCACCAATTTAAGAAAATATAATCTTTTCAAGATCGCGCTGGCCTGAATTCGATCTCACCAGAGCAAAAATAACTACAACCACAAGTACAGCACCCTAACACTATGAGCCACTGGAGCTTACACAGCATGTAACGGTAAACCTGTATTGATCAATGACGTCAACGTCCAGGTAACGTTTTGCTTTAGTTCATCTAAAACAACTGGTTTCCCTTAGTTTATCTTGCAAAATAACCCGAACGTGCTCATTAACGGTGTTTTCTCAAGGTTGTGGCCTAATAGACCAGTACATCAAAGCCCCATACAACACTTCACATGATGACAAAAACATACTTTTAAACAGCTTTTTAAAAATCGTCCTGGCGGCCTTGAATTGAATCAACAGCGCCACCTGCTGTTGTGGAGTGCGAATGACAGGACATTTCTTATGAAGTCTACTGGCATTTATGTGTGGATCAGAGTGTATTTGTGTGTGGATCAGGAAGACGGAATATTAGTGCCAAAAGTCACGTGACAGATTTTCGTAGTTGTAGAATTGTTTTTGAAGGATATTTTGTTGTACTTGGAAGATTTTAGGTTGTACTTGAAGGATATCTTTTTGTAACTGAAGAAATGTTTCTTTGTATGTGTAAAACACGCTGTATTTGTTTCTGAAGCATGATGCATTAGTTTGCGAATGATGTTTTGTATTTGCAAATCATACTGAGTTTGTTTGTGAATCGTTGGGCATGAGTAAAACATGTTTTGTGTGTTTGCGAGGTTTTGGCATGATTTTAACTCCATATTCTAGTGTTAATAACTTTTGATCACAAGGTAGTCAAGCTTGCACAAACCAATTTTTAAGTCAATCTGATTAAATCTGTAGGAGGAGTTCGTTAAAGTATGAGGCGTGAAAATGGCCAAAAATGACCTCAATTTCAAAAAAGATTTCAAAATGACTGACTTCCTGTTGGGTTTAGGGTGTTGCTCCAAGAGGCTTTTTTGTCCGTCCCGGCATGATACATATGTGTACCAAATTTCGTATGCCTAGGGCAAAGTTAAGGCAGGGGGCTTCGATTTTGATAACTAGTAGGGGGCACCATTGAGCCATTTTGGCACGCCCTTTTGTAACGACCATAAAATATTGAATTTTTCACCAGACGTGACAAGTGTGCGACATTTGGTGAGTTTGAGAGCATGTTCAGGCCTCCACAAATGCGATCTTAGGATTAAAATAAAAATTAAAGCTGCAAGCAGCGTTGAACGGGCCCTCGCACCCCCACACAACTCAGGGTGCTGGCGACCGCAGCCCCCATGCCACACTGGGCCTGCTGAGGCCGCAACCTTGTGGCCAGAGGCTGACTGGCATACGAAGTGCTGAATTTTTACCCCGTTTGCACACTGTAGGAAGCAATGCAGTGTTACTTCCTGTCTCCACTAGGTGGCGCTATGACTATGACTCGTGAGCATCATGTAGATATGTTCAGGCCAGGACTTTTATCATACATGTGAAGTTTGGAGCAGATTTGACCATTTAATCTCACGTTATAGCAATTTCGTGTTTAATGGCAAGACATCAAAAGTTGACACCATGCCACCCCCACACTGTTCAACACTGACCAATTCTTTTAATAACTTTAAATCACAAACTAGTCTCTATGGTACACACCAGTTTTGAAGTCAATTGGATCAGTTGTGGAGGAGGAGTGTATTTAGCCACGCCCACTTATGAAATTGGGACCAGTGACAAACATATTAAGATTCAGGAAGATTCAACAAAGTAAACTGAAGTTATGTCCATTTCCAGTGTTTTGGCAAAACATCGACCTTCACCGCGCCATCAGCATGGCACCGTTTGACAAGACATCATGGTCTTCACAATATAGCATGACCAACATCTTAAGGCCTTTCTGACCAAATTTGAGTTGAATATGATCAATGTGGTAATAGCAGCACCTCAAGGTCTAAAACATGGTATTTCAAGGGTTCAAGGGGTTCAGGGGTTCAAGGGTTTTTATTTTCATTTTCACTGTGCATTTACATACACAAGAGAACGAAATTTCGTTTCTCAATCAGTGACTCCAGTGCAAGAAACATCAATAAAAATAGTAAAAAAAATAGTACACATAACATAATTAAGAACAACCAATAAATATGAATAAAATCAGATAGAAACAGCCCATTCTTTCAAAGTGCATTCAGTCTCTTGACTGCACTTTATTTCTTGTCGCCAGCAGGGGGCGCTATGACATTTACACAATTTCTGCATGTAGACGTCTTCAGGGCGGGACTATTATCATACATGTTAAGTTTGGTGAAGATCAGACCATTTATGCTAAAGTTATAGCAATTTCGTGTTTCATGGTGAGACAACAAAATTCACCGCCACCTCACGTCCACGCCCTTCAACGATAGCACAATCTTTTTATAGCTTTTGATCACAAAGTAATCTAGATGGCACACAGTGATTTTGAAGCCGTTCTGAATAATCCTGTAGGAAGAGTTTGTTAAAAATATGAAACATGCCAAACGACAAAAATTACCATGGAATTAAAAATGGCCGACTTCCTGTTGGATTTGGCCTATGGGTCCAAGAGACTTTTTTGTGCATTTGGGTGTGATACATGTGTGTTCCGATTTTTGTGCATGTCGGTAAAATATGCCGCAGGGGCTGCTGTTTAAGCGGCGTGGCTAAGCCATTTGGCACCTCCCACCGCCGACAACCCTAATACACCTGTAGTAGTCCTTTGCCTATAGAGTACAAATGTGTCTCAGCAGAGGCATGACAGTTAACAACATTCACAAATTACAATGTCGCTTATTCACCAAAATTGCCCTCAATAATGACCAAGCGGAGTGAGTTACAGTTAGCATTCGCCAAAGAGCTACATTTTATCACTGGACCAACACATACACTGACTAACTGCAAAGTACCAAGATACACAAAATGTTGACTAACCACTCAGAGATGTCCTGCTGCATCCACAGTGTTTGAACAGCTGCAGGAGCCTCTTCATCTGCGTCACATTCTGGATAAAAATCGAAGTCCAGCGTGTCTGATACTAGCCATGTTCGTGTAAGCATTCAGTGTAAACATAGCTGCATTGCCCCAGATGGTTCAAGCCACACCCACCTCCCAAGAGGGGCATGCCTAACCACAGCTCACACAGAAACAGCCTGTTCAGAGAAAAGGCTGTGATAGAGATGTAAATGCGTGATCTGAGTGGTGTTTTAAGCAAGATACTTCAAAAGCCTGCTTTGAGGACCTCTGAGACCTATAAAAACTTGTCAGAAAGGGGCATAATATGTGACCTATAAAAAAATTGAAAAACATGTATTGTCTGGCTTGGTTCAGAAATGCTGTGTAACCAATTTGTTGCGGTTTGGTCAAAATTTGTAGGAGTAAATCATGAAAAAATAATTTAAAAAAATACAAAAAGTGAAAAAAATTGTTAAGTTGGTTATAGGTTAGTTTAGTTAGTGTAGTTTATTCTCCTGTGCTCAGGTTAACAGAAACTAAACCAAACAGAGATCTGTTAAGTTACTGTAGTTGATTGTGCTGAGCTCTGGTTAGTTTGGTCAATGTGGTTCATTCTCATGAGTTCTGGTTAGTTTAGTTACTGTAGTTTATTCTCCAGAGATCTGGTTAGTTTTGTTGCTGTGGTTTGATTCTCTTGATTAGCTTTAATTCTGTAGTTTATTCTCCTGAGCTCTGGTTTGTTTAGCTACTGGAGTTGATTTTCCTGAGAAACTTGCAAAAATGTGAAAAGCCCTCTCTAGAGCCAAGAAACATGGCAGTTAAACATGGCAGCCTCCATGGAAGAGGATCCGCACCATCTGTAAATATAAAGGGCTCATTCTAAGATAACAAAAACAAGTGATTATACACTTGTGAAATCATACTTAGGAGTACTGTACTCCATTTCTGGCATATTCTGTCAATACATCCATCTAAATCTTACACATTGGACATTTAAATTCAGTTTCTTACTTTTGTCTCTGGGGCTGGAGCTCTCTCTGCATTGGGTTTCATTGAAGGTCTGGATGAATTTGGCGAATGCTCCCTTCCTGTCCATCAGCTCCATGTAGGAGCCCATCTCAGAGATCTGGCCATGCTCCAGCACCAGGACAAGGTCTGCCTTTGACAGGAAGCCGAGGCCATGAGTTATCAGCACTCTGGTCTAAAAAAAACACATCAGCACAACATTTTAAAATAGCGATAATAGCACACATGTTACAAGGTAAATGACAACTAGTAGAGGTCACTCAGTAGAGTAGCGCTGTTCCCAACTAAGATTTTCCTTAGTCAAATCAGATTTGGCTGTCCTATACAGCATTCTCCAGGTAAGATTAGCTGCATACCTGCATGCGTTTCAGGGACACTTGTTAGTATCCTTTACACAAGTCAAGAGATGTCCATAGCAGCATCAGTCTTCTTCAGCAAGTCACTGATTCTTTGCATGGGGTATGCATTGAATCCAGAGATAGATTTAATCTTCCTGAAAGTAATGCAAATTTGCAGGAAACAGTTTTGAAACAATAAAACTGCTCTATTCAGTCGACTTGAGTTGGAAGGTTCAATCACCCCCAAAATCAACATGTCCTCCATCACCCGACAACACCAAATGCAAAGGAGAATGATAGCAACGTCAGATTTGCCAGCCAGAGAGTTTTCGGTAGATGTTTTCCCCCTTTTTTTGAAGACCAATATGGCTATTAATTTATTCTATTAATTCTAATTATTCTGTTAAATCTATTATTAAAAAATTTGCTTAATGAAGCAAATATTTTTATATCTCATCTTTTGCTTTTATTGTATAGAAACTGAAGATAGACAGGAAATGGGGTAAAGAATGTGGGGATGATGTGCAGCAAAGGGCTGTCAGCCAGAATCAAACTGGGCCACTGCAGGGGACTGAGCGTCAGCACATAGAGCACATGCTGTACCAAGTGAGCTATTGGCACCCCAGCTTCCTGAAGGACTTGAAGGAGCTGTGAAAGCTGTTCTGTTGTAAGGTTTTTTTTTTCAGGGTCACCATACCTGCGTCCACCATCAACATCCAAGGCCTTCAAAAAGAGGGCAACTTCAGCCTGGGTAGGCTGTTGCCTCCTCTCTTTCAGAAGGCTCACGGGTCTGTTTCTTTTTGTCTGGATAATGAATTATGTATGTGACAGGGTTCATTTTCTACATGATGCAAGTTTTTTGTCCTTTGACCAACAATTTTCTGTTAGCAGAATGAAGGGGTAAAAGCACCTTTTGACCTGGCTGGAAATCAGGGTGCTGTCCCTGCTGGTCATGCCAAGTCTTTTGTTTCTTTTGGGCCTCACAGAAGGTTCAACTCTGCCGCCACCTATCTTGCCAACTTATCCCTCATCTCCAGTGCACATTGCACCATCCCTCTGTCATTGGATGTGGTGGCAGAAGCTTCCCAACTCCTCTGGAATAGGCCCAAAGGCCCCTGAATGTCTGAGCCATACAGAAACCTGGATGGGTGTTGAGAAGGCTTCCAGAAAATAGGTGGCAGGATGTGCTATGGCCACAGATACCCTTCACTAACCCACTTGAAATGGGTAGAGATGGGTAGTTGTAGGAGAGTTTGATCAGATGGTGGGCGAACGTACAGGTTTGTACACAACCCGTAGTGTCTCACCTTGCCTTTGAGGAGTCCCCTGGGTCCAATAACTCGATCAAAGATGTGCTGTCCCACATGAGCGTCAACAGCAGATAACGGGTCATCTAACAGGTAAACATCTGATCTCCTGTATATGGCCCGAGCCAGACTCACCCTCTGCTTCTGGCCTCCGGACAGGTTCAGACCCTGCAGTCAGCAAATACATACAACAATAAAAATAACAATATACAGACATTCAGGCAAAATAATCAGTCAGAGCATCCATATTTAGTTTAGCCCTCATGTCAAAAGACATACCTTCTCCCCAATCTCGGTGCTGTCTCCAGCAGGCAGGATGTCCAGATCTGGTAGCAGAGCGCAGGCCTCCAGCACACGATAGTACCAGCTCTCCTTCCTCTCTCCACCAAACAAAATGTTGTCTTTTAGAGATGTGTTCTGGATCCAGGCTTGCTGGGGGACATAGGCCACTGAACCCTGCACCAGCACAGTAGGGATTACCATTATTATCACTAAGAGAGATTCTGTTATAAAATACATAAATAGAGAGAATAAATCTAGCATCCAAAAAAGCATGCTCAACAGCATGTTCATATCTTATCAGAATGATTCCTTATAACCCTGAACCATGCTGCTCTGAAGGACAGCCAAAGTGATCCACTGCCTTTCTCAGTGGATTAGACATCAGATGTGCACATGTATGTATGTATGCATCTGCAAGCAAGTGGCAAACATTTCTCCTGTGTGTCCCGCAGCACAAGTAATTATTTCTCTGTCTTTTTATCATCTGGATGTGGAGGGTATGTGATCATATATAACTAAGTATAAGTTAGATGCCAATCTAACATGTCAGAATCAAATCCAGCTGTGCTCCTTTCAGTACTATTGACAGCGCCACTAATTAATTACATTAATTTCAATACTGAATAGAAATGAATCACAAGTAAATCACTTAGATTTTTTTATATTCTTCTTTTATATATTTCATATGGTCTATTAGGCATATTTACCACCAGACATTTTGGCCATTTATATTATCATCAGTCGGACAAATACGTATCATCCCTGCTAAAATTGGCATATGCTGGCTAACGTACACCCTGGCTGTACGTTAATAAAATACTAATAATTAGACTAACAGACTAGTATTTCTAATGAGTGTGGCCATGTTCAATTAACTAGACAACTAATGCACATCCCAACTTCATATATTTGTTTTCTTTTTAATTCAAGCTCTTTTCTCTAAAATAAAACATTAACTAAAGTGTCTTGGTATGGACCCAAAGCTGTAAATGACAACACACTCCAAGATAGCATTCATTCATTAACAGGAAAGTTGTTCAGTCAGCACAAAGACCCAAAAAGTTTTGTCTGTTGTGTAGGCCACTGCATGTGTATATTAGTGTTTCTCTCTTATCTCCACCCCTTGACCATGAAGGTCAAGGGGTAAGAAAAACATGTAAAAGAGAAAGTTTGAAAAAAGAAAAACTGAACCTTCATGGTTTAAATATCAATAAATCAAACAGAATAATAATATATGTTATTGTTGTCACCTTGATGGAGACAAAGCCACTCCTCCTCTCCATCTCTCCCAACATGGCCGACAGCAGAGAAGACTTCCCTGAGCCAACATGGCCGACCACTGCTACCAAGGAGCCAGTCTTCACCTTCATGTTGATCTCCTGCAGACATGGTGGCCCATCATTGGCCCAGGAGAAGGACGCACCCTTTATCACCACACTGTCTCCACCTGAAGACAGAACATGGTTCCGCCACACATGATTCCACATGGCCGCACGTGATTCTGTGTGGTTCTAATACATGGTACCATACAGTTCAATGCAAGTCTAACTAGCGTTGTGTCGTTGGCAAACATTTTGTTCTGTTTAAAGTGAGCAAATTAAACTGAATCACTTCCTAAAACAATCCATTCTTAGTCAGTTCACTTGAGCTCTCTGTCAGTTATGAGCAACATGCAAGGATTCACTCAGTGAGCGTGTTTCACTGTGAGGGAATGGAGCATGTTCAGTGAATGGTTCACTGACTTTACGGTACAGTGAACAAGAGCTGTGAGTGGTTCACAGTCACTGTGTCGCTCCAGACCATGCATCTCCCTCTCCTTCCCTGTTGTGTCCTTAAGAAGAAGCTTTGCTACAAAACACATGAACAAACACACACACTCGTAGTTTAAAGTTTGGTTAAAGCTTAAATATGACAAAATGGGTGGCAAAGGCATGAGCCAGACCCTGGTTCAGACTGTTTCATTGTGTGTTATAACTTTTAATTTTTTTTAAAATAAATTAGAACTAGAACTGAATAATCTGGAAAGGAAAATAAAGATAAAACTGAATCTGACACTACCCAAAAAATTAACACCAAATAAATTAAATGCATTCACGAGAAATTTAGAAGAAGTTGGTATTTATGAAACAAAGATACTATGAAATTGGTAGAAAATCAACAAAATTTTTGGCCTATAAACTAAAGAAACACCAAACAGAGAGAGTAGTACTTAAGGTTAAAGACCCAGTAACTAAACAGACAACACATAAAATCCAGGAAATCCAAACTGTTTTGAGAGATACAATGGAAATCTCTACTCCAAAAAGACCTGTAAAGGAAACAAAGACCGACACCCTTCTTATTTCACTCAATCTTCCTGTTGTCTTGGACGAACAGAACACAACTCTTCTGGCGAGAATAACAACTGACGAAGTGGAGAAAGTGATCACAAGACTAAAAACAAACAGATCACCAGGTTCTGATGGATTTACAGCAGAGTGGTACAAATTTTTCAAAGAGTCACTATCACCACTGTTATTAAAAACATTTAACTGGATTCTTGAAGGAAGAGAAATTTCCCCCTCGTTGTGAGAGGCAGTTATTGCAGTAAGATACCGAAAGATGGGAAGGATAGGTTTGAATGCTGTAATTATAGGCCAATTAGATGAAGACAAACCTGAGACAATATCAAACGTACATGTAATCAACCACATAAAACAAAACATCATAGAAGCTGTAATACTAGGTCTAGAAGCTGAAAAGGGTTTTGACTGTGCAGACTAGGTTTTATCCAGATTCAACTTCCACAGAAAATTTGTTAGGACAATTGAAGCCTTACATAATGAACCAACAGCAAAGATAAAAAATTAATGGTACACTATCAAACTCTTTTGAACTAGAATTGGGTTGTCCTGTGTCCCCACTTTTATTTGCAGTTTTCATAGAACCTTTAAATCAATGGATAAGACAAAACGAGAACTGAGGATGGGTCAGGGAGAGCAATAATTGCCCTTTTCTCGGATGACATTTTAATATATGTAGGTCACCCTAATACCTCCCTCCTTGTCTTAATCACAACGTTAACAGATTGTGGGTTATTATCTGGTTACAGACGAAATACACATAAATCTCAACTGTTGGCATTTAATTACATCCCCACTGAAACTATTAGAGAGAAATTCAAAAGAGAATGAGATTCTGAAATGATGACATATCTGGGTGTGAATATCCCAATATATTTTGGTAATATTCTAACATTAAATTATGAACCTTTAATCTCCAAAACTAAATCAGATTTGCCAAATGGAGTCTATTACCCTTCTTAAGTATAGCACAAAAAGTAGAAGCAATTAAAACTAGAACTGCAAGCAGTTATGAACGGGGGCCAAGCCTCCCCGCGCGACTCGGCCCCCGGCTCTCGCCGAGCCCACGGAACGCGAATAAAGCCGACCGTAAATCTGGATCGCCCAAACGCCACCATGCGCAGGCCGTGAGGGCCTGTTCGTCGCTGCTTTATTGTAATGGGAAGAGCGCGGGAAGTGTGAAAGGCTGAATATGGTTTTTGTAACAAGCCACGCCCACTTTGACCAAACATTACTAAACTTTACATCTGGCCTCGGGAATGATTTACCATCATGCTGACCAAATTTCGTGTGAATCTGATCAACTTTCATGTCACTTTTTGTTTCTCGCCCCCTATCCGCCAATTTGCGCCAAATTTGGAAGAGTGCCTCTGGTTACACTCTGAAATGTGTGACTTGAGTCTGGTGTTGATAGCTTTTACTTTGACAAAAATATGCAACGGTATGTGTTTTTTAGCTAGAGGAAAAAATTGTTTATGTATAAGTACGGTATTTTTTGGAGTACCAAAGTTCTTTTGATAACTTTAGATCAGGCAGGGCTGGAGATTGTATGTGCAAAGGTTCATGCAGATGGACCTTAAACCTTAGGAGAAGTTCGGAAAAGTAGGTTTTTGACGTATAGGGACCTACAAAGAGAAATCTGCTATGGGAGTGGGCGTGGCCTATGTCAGAAGATGTGGCTCTATTCAGGGAACAGGTGGATATAAAATTTGTGAAGATGCGATTTGAAATGTGGAAGTTACAGGCCAAAAAGCTTTTGCTTCCGTTACAGCACCACCTAGTAGATTACACACACAATTTTTGTTAAGGGTGGTCTGTGTCTTATTCTATATATAGCCTGTAAATTTCACAGCCCTCAGCATAATACTTGAGCTGAAATAAATGTTTGTTGTTTATCTCGTACTAAGCCACGCCCACTTTGACGAGTCGTAATTACCTTCAAGATTTGGCCTCAGGAGTGCCCCAGCATCATACCCACAAAATTTCATAAAAATCGGTGTTGCAATTTAAGAGATATAAATTTCCCATATGTGCAGTGCCCCCTAGTGGCCACCATTAGCCAAATTTGGATCCTGCCCCCGCAGTCACATGTCAACTAAGTATCTCAGAGTTGGTGTTGTTAGCATTTATTTTGACTGAGATATGCAAGTGTTTGCGTTTTTATAGCTAGCTAGAAAATTTTATTCGTCAATAATTTGCGCATATTTTGAGAGAACACAATTCTTTTGATAACTTTAGATCAGGTCCAGGGGAAGACCTTCCCTGCCAAATTTCACAGTGATCGGACAAAATCCCTAGGAGGAGTTCGAAAAAGAAGTTTTTCCAGTTTTCGCGATTTTGCAGAAAAAATGTATAGGCGCAAATGGGCGTGGCCTAGCCCGGCTGATTCAGGGCTATTAAAGGAATCTGGGGATATGAGGTTTTTGATTGTGGGACATACGGTGTGGGAGTTATAGGCCAAAACGCGTATCCCTTGATTATAGCGCCCCCTGCTGGCAGGCATATGTGATTTTTTGCCTATGAGGTCCCTGCAGGGGTCTGGACCAACCTTCCAAATTGCACCACCCTCCCTTGTACGGTTTAGGCTGCAGCACCACTTTTATCTACGGAAGAATAAGAATAGAGAGAGAAAAAAAAAACTAGAACTGCAAGCAGTTATGAACGGGGGCCAAGCCTCCCCACGCGACTCGCCCCCCGGCTCTCGCCTAGCCTACGGAACATGAATAAAGCTGATCGTATTTCCGGATTGCCTGCATGCCGACACGTGCAGGCCGTGAGGGCCCCTTTGTCGCTGCTTTACTTGTAATGGGAAGAGCACTGGAAGTGTGAAAGGCTGAATATGTTTTTTGTAATAAGCCACGCCCACTTTGACCAGACATGACTAAACTTTAGGACTGGCCTTGGAAGTGACTACACATCATGCTCACCAAATTTGGTGCGAATCTGATCAACTTTCATGTCACTTTTTGTTTCTCTGTTTATAGCGCCCCCTATAGGTCAATTTGCGCCAAATTTGGCACA
>JAJHUR010123936.1:12796-44823 GCA_027495735.1 Lutjanus campechanus | reverse complement strand
CATTAACGGCTCTATCAGGAGTTGTTAAGATGTAATTTCTCAGAGAGAGCGACGAAATCCTGCTGACGGCAAGGTTTCTTGTCCACCTGCTTGGGCCTCAAGGGTGGCTTGTCAGTGTCAATTTACAACTCAGAGTGATGCTGAAGTCATAGGAATGTTAATGGCAAGACAAGGGACATGCCCTGTCAGAGTGGAAAAATGCAAATTGGAGGTGAAAGTGACAACTGTAACCGCCAGAGAGATGTCAGGTCAAAGCAAGGACAGGTTTCTGCTCTCATACCAAGCAGCTCCCCGCCTGCATCATCACCTTGATTAGTGAGTGCTTTGATTGTGAATATGTTATGTTAAAAGTTTTGATCCTTAGATATTAAAGGCATATTTGGCTGAATAGATGAGAGGATATATACCAATCTTATATCCGTTAAACTCAGCGTTCTTTTCGTCATCATGCAGAAACCTGTCTCAGATCATGTGGGAACATGTTTTGAGATGGGCTTGGGAAAAATAGTATTTTGACACAAAAAATATGTACTTCAACTAAAAATTGATTGTTCACATTTGAAAACATAAAGAATGATACTGGTAAGCTACATAAGGATTTTTTAAAAAAAGAAAAAAAAAAGACGGAGCAGGAGACGGTTAGCTTAGCTAGCACAAAGTCTGGAAACAGAGAAAACCTGCTAGTTAGCCTGGTTCTGTCCAGCTGTAACAAAATATACCCACCAGCACCTCTAAAGATCATTAACAGACAGAATGATATAAAAAACCTTGAAAAAAAAATCAAAAAGTAATGGATTCACCTTTCAAATATGAAGCTACAGCCAGGAGATAGTTAGCTTAGCTAGCCAGCATTAAGTCTGGCAATGGAGGAAACGGCTAGCTAACCTGGCTCTTTCCAAAATGCTAATACTAAGACTTTCTAAAACGTGATGTGGCTTTATGCCCCCTCAGGTGAGATATGAGGGGGCATCAGTGACGTAACCTGCGTCACTGCTTTTTGCTAACAGCTGAGTGAGAGTTTGAAAAACCTGAAAAGAATGCAGATGGAGTTGCCTTTTAAAGCTATAACATTTCTGCATTTAATTGCACAGGCATATGTTGGAAAAATCTGGTGCAAGTAGGCAACTTAACAAAATATATAAGAATGTTCAAACACAGAGGAATGTATGATTTATTCAAGGTAACAGTGCATTTCCTGCTAGCCATTGCTAGCTAGTTGCTAGTTGCATTACAACAACTTCTGGGAAAACACAAGATAGATGGGACATGTCAGAAAGTGAGGAAGGGCTTTGACAAAAGTGACTGATCCCAAGCTATTTCACGTTTTCATCAAACTATGTGTTTTGTTATTGTTGTGATGTTTAACACAGATGAGAGTGGTATCAATCATCTCATCTAACTTTTGTCAAGAAAACAAATTAAGCCAAAAGTGTCAAACTTTCCCTGTAACACAGATAAAGGTCCCTTTCTTGTCACATCACACTCCACATAACACGGTACACTCTGGTTCCGTTGTCCCTCCTGGCTCGTTCGGTAACACAGCGTGAAGGTTTGTTTTGCTCTGTGAAATACTGAGCGCTCCCCTGCCTCCCATGTCTGAATCTTTTCACACCCCTTATATCAGGTCTACCCAGAAAGGTCAATGTTTCAGTCATATCTCAACCCTCTCAGACACACGCAGAGACGAGACCAGTGCTCACTTCTTGTGCCGCATTTGCATTTTTCACATAACAGCTGAAAAAAACGCTTTATGATCGCTGTCAGCGCCAATCTTTCTCACGCAGTCCTAATAACATGAGCGCTGTCACCATCCCGAGTCATATAAATTGTATAGAATTACCCGCTCTCTCTCAATTCCTCCCGCCGGCCACAAGTCAGAGCGGCGGAGGGACAGAGGTGGAGGGAGTGGTGGCAGATGAGAGGTGACAGGAGGGTGCTGACAGTGGATGGTTGAGTGAAGATGTGATGTGAGTACCGCGATGACGTACAGTATAGAGGGAGAGGAGAGGATGGAGACACTGAACTGTGAAGGGAAAGAAGTTGTAGTTGAGTTTATTTTGACCGTCCCTATACATTTTGGCACCTTTTGGCCTTTTGCACTTTTTCAGTATTCCTGTCAGCTCAGCTCGACGACAGTCAGACTTTCAGTAGGTCCTCTTACTGCGTCAAGGACGAGTGCTCAGTCTCCGCTGCGGCTCAGCCGGGGGAGCGTTTGTCACAGTAATTGAGGTTAGAGGTGGCAGCAGTGTGGTTTAGTAAATCATTTCTCGTAGTCTTGGCACTGTTGAACTTGTACCCATGAATAACACCGTGACGCCGTTTTGTCCCCTCTGCCCCCTCGCTTTCATCTCTTCATCATCCTTCCCCTGTCCTCCTTCCTTTCTGTCTCACCTTCACTTTCTGATTTTACATTTGTCCTCATTCTTTGCTCCTTATTCTACTCGCCGCTCCCCTTTCTTTCTCCTCGCTCCACCCTTTCAAACTGCGCACAGGTTCCCTGCACACTGGTCGGACGTCCCCGCCTCCTGGCAGCGTCCCCGAGGAGCAGCAGCAGATTGCCCGCCAGGGCTCCTACACCAGCATTCACAGTGAAGGAGAGTTCATCCCAGAGACCCATGACCAGAATGTAAGATCCCGACCAGGGTCAAAGATCAGATTTTAACAATTTGGTATCACAGAAACAAATCCTAACTAACTTTATCTTATCTTGATTTACTTCGTCCTATCTTATCTTAGATTTGTAAATCCTAAATACTCAATCCAACATCACTAATCAACTTATGTGTTTGTTACTTAGCAACCAACACTACCTTTTCTCACCTCACCAAAGCTAAACAAATTTATAACTGTTGGTTTTTATCATTGAAATACACTGAAACATACATTGAAATACTAGTCAAGTTAAGGGATAGTTCACCCAAAAATAAAAATTCAGTCATTATCTGCTCTCCCTCATGCCAATTTAGGGTCAGATTTAGTTTTTTAGTCCACAAAACACTGCTGGAGTTTCACAGAAAAACAACTGCAAAATGTCCACAACAATGGAAGTGGAACAGAATAAAAACATAGAATGCCTCCATACTGCCCGTCTGGTGTAATCCAAGTCTCCTAAAGCCCCAACATGCCAAGTAGACAAAAAAAAAAAAAAAGTTATTCACACTATGTTTTTAGCCTGAATCTTCACTGTAGATCTTTAGCTTGGCACATTCATGTGCACATGCACACTGTCTGAACTGGGTGTGTGTGGTGTGACGGTGTGCAAATGGCATGCTGGGACTTTAGGAGACTTGGATTGGACTGATTTAGGAACTGTTCATCTGTAATGACTTTTTTTCCGAAATCAGGTCCCAGCCCCTAATTACCATGGTCACCAAAAGGCTAAGATAGGATCTGCACATCAGGAAGATTCTGTAATACAGCCAGGAAAAAGACTGTATTAGGACAAGTGTGGTATAATATTAAAGTCTCAATTTTTTTATGGATTCAATTTTATATGATAATTTCCTCCATTACTATGCTAAAACTTTAGCAGTCCTAGTTTAATGACTAATCTTCACAACCTCCTAATTTGGCTCTTTTTAGAGATATTCGGCACATGACCTGAGGTGTTGATGGTGTGTATTTAACAATTCTTACTAAACAGAGGTCTGACTCCCCTCCTACTCCCTTTATTTTTAACTGGGACATCTCAAGTTATGTCATGGCCACTTACCAAAAAGCAAAAACAGAAAATACCTATTCATTTTTGAACATCTTTTGGTTAAAAGAGTATTATTCAACAGGTGGGTAGTGTTTAAAGTCTGCATCTTTACCTCTGCTTTGTCTGTTATTTAAGATTTGAGACTAAGAGGGAAACCTCGTAAGTGTCATTCCTCAGAGGGCTACTTATTTTAGGAAACAAAATCTGAAAAAAGTTAATTTCTAAATGTTTTTGGCTGAATGAGAGACAATGTACTTTGTTTGACTGTTAGGAAGTTTAAAGGACAGATTTACCGTTTTCAGCCCAGACCATATTAAAATGCTGTTTCCTCATTTATTATTGTGTATAGCAGAACAAATGAGGCAATTCTTCCTCAAATACAAACCATAATAAATAACATTTGTAGAAAACAGGAAACTCCCTGGATAGAGGTTCTTGAAGTGTGTTTATGGTATCTAAATTTTAGAAAACACCTGCCAACCAATCAGAAACTTTACCTGACTGCATACGTTGACTGTTGAGAATAGTTTTAAATGTAGCTAGAGCTGCAACTAACAATTATTGCAGATTATTTTCATGATTATTTGTTTAATCCTTTAGTATATAAAATGCTAACGAAAATGCTCGTCTCAATCCAAAATCCAAAGACTCTTCATTTGCTGTCATAAACGGCGAAGAAGAGCAGCAAATTCTTACATTTAAAAGGCTGAAACCAGCAAATGTTTGACATTTTTGCTTGAAAAATGACAGAAACAATCGTCAATATAGTTGGCAGCTGGTTTTCTTTTGATCGACTAATCGATTAATTGTTGCAGATCTAAATGTTGCTGTGTCTAATAATATTTACATGCAGCTTTTGAAGAGATCCACCGACATGCAGTCCTCATGCCCCTTCACAGTCTTATATTGCACTGCAGTCATATTCCATGTGCACTGCTTTATATTCTCTCCCACATGATTGCATGCTCTGTGACCCTCCATTCCTCTGTGTTATTATATCTGTCAGATGCTGGATCCCTTTGGGAGCGCAGACAACTCACTGTCGAGCAGCTGTCAATCAATAGATCAAGCACTGGACAGGTGAGTCATCGTGTAGTGTGTGTGATTTGTGACTCTCGTCGATTGTGCACGTTCATATTGCAGACCAACATTAGAGATTTGAGATGTGTTTCTGTGCCCGTTGACACACTTGGATTTGATGCTGTATGTTGCAAAAACACACACAGAAGCAACCAGAGGCTCTCGGTAAAGTTTTTAACAGTGCTAAAGGCCAGCAGAGCTCCCTGACCCTGACTGCATGTGCTGCCTCTGTGGAAAATAAAAAAGGAATCGGGTCGCTTTGCTGTTGCCATGGGGACAAAACTCTTATCTGGACGCCTGGATTCCTCCGTTATCATGAGAGAGACTGAAACAGACAGACTGAGTGGGAGACGTAGTGTAAGTGTAAAGCAAGAACATGCTGGATGAGAGGGAAAAAAAAATTGAGCCAGAAAATGAAAAGTGGTGAAAGAGTGAGAGTGAAGTGGAAGGGAGAGGGGGGCTGAAGAGCGAAAAGACTGAATATGAATCAAACGGGGGAAAGAAAAGTGAGCCAGAGCAAGGTTGAGAGAGAGAGAGAGAGAGAGAGGACGGAAACAGCTCTACCTGCACGAGGCTTATCTGGGCTCCAGGCTGCAGAACAATGGCAGGAAACGAGTGCATGGAACTTTTCCCTTCGAGCGGGCATGCGTGCCCCTTATCCAGGGTCTCGTGGCCCCGCGCCGCCCTGCGGTCAACAGAGACGTCACTCTCTGTCGGGTCGTCAGGGCTGGCCACAGACGGCCAGAAAGAGTTGGGGCTGGGGGGGAGGGGATCTACATCGACACATTTAGACTGGGTTGTACCAACAAAGATCAGTTTAATCTGAGATTAATTCTAATCAGAGTTTGGTAAAACTAGAGCTAAAACTAAAATGAGTAAATCTAGTTTTAAAATTAAGCAGAACTAGGTTGCACAGTTAAAAACTGATCTCAGTTTAGTAAATCCAGGTTTGTTTATGTAAACCAAAATTAATTAGAGTTTAATCAATATGTACATGTTTGCCTACCCACATTCAGTTCAATTCAGTTTTATTTCTATAGAGCCAAATCCTGACAAAGTTTTGTCAGGCCACTTTTCATGAAGAGCAGGTCTAGACTGCGCTCTTTATGAACCCAGCTGTTCTCACCAAGAGCACGCACTGAGGCAACTGTGGCGAGGAATTTATTAACTTGATGATTTTATTCATTTTAAAATTACATTCAATCAATCAACCATTCAGGTAGTAAATAAAAATAAACTAAGTGCTGTTACCAAAAGAAGGGGGAAAACTTTCGGCTGCTGTGACAAAACACAAAATTGTTTGCTAGCTTGCTAAAAAGTTTAAAGATTACATTATTTGAGAATGAGCTTAACAAAACGTGACATTGTTTACTAGGTAGCAGATAAGTTAAGTCATTATATTGCTGAATAGCTAGCAAAGAGCTTCAAACATTACACTGTTTGTTAGCCAAAAGGTTTAAACATTACAGTTTGCTAACTAGCTGAAAAGTTAACAAAATGTCACATTGTATACTAGCTAGCTAAAAAATTAAGACATTAGCTTGTTTGCCAGCTAGCTAAAAAGTTCAAATGTTACATTGTTTACTAACTAGCTAAAACGTTAAAGCATTACATTGTTTGCTAGCTGGCTAATGAGTTAGCTAACCTTGTTAGCCTATTCATGATGGCTCAACAGAGAATTTGTCCTCTGAGAAAAACTTGTTGGCCAAAGTAATGGCGTAATATAGCCAAATAATAGAACATGTACAACAGCACGGTAAGGAATAAAGAGACTTTTTCTTAACTTTACTCTAGTTTAAAAGTTTTGTGCAACATAATTTGGAGTTAAACCATGATTTAATCTGGTTTAAGAATGAATTCTTGTTGGTGCAGCCCAGCCTTAATGATAGAAAGCTCAAGTTCAGCAAATTCGCACTACAAACTTCACTTCCACTTTCTTCTTGTTAATGCAGAGAGGTTCTCAACATCCAGCTTATCTTTTCTAATTCAGCACATTGTTGTTTAAAATCAACTGTGACAGAATGCAAAGCAGTTCGAACGCAGAAGTCATTTTGAGGCATTTTGTGCTGCTTTACAGTCGAGGCAGTTCTGAAGTTTCAGACCAGCAGCAGCTGTAGCCAGACTCTGTTTGAAGATAAGGGGGGAAATTACTGACTGAAATAGCAAACCCTTTTTTTCAACTTTCCCCCCCTCCTGTTCTCTTGTCATTTCAGTCCTCCTTTCTCGCAGAACAACCGTGACAATAATTACCTGAACCTCAACTATGAATACAAAGGTAAGGAGAGGCGGAATCTGCTTCTTTGCTCTTGACTCAAAAACCAACAGGAAGATAAAGAGAGGTGCAAAAAGCTCTTTCATTATTAGAAAGTTTTGTCTGTTCTGTGGTGATTATAGCCACACAAGCAGTTTCACAGAAAAAGAACTGAAGCTCTGTTGGTGTAGCTCCAGATTACCTGAAGCCCTCTTGAGATTACTAATGAGGAGGGAGATGATGTTATTTGATGGTTTTATCTGGCGGTAAATACTTAAAATGAGGAATGGGTTATTGTGAAGATATTTAATATCTTGGTTGTATTTTATGTGTCTCAGGAGGAGATGAAGAGTCTGATAGCATCATAACTCTTCCTGCTTTACTCTCCTCCAGAGGTGGCAAAAGCACACACATTCTTTACTCAAGAAGTCCAGATACTTGTGTAAAAAGGGAAAAGTAGAAGCACTGATTTAACTTATTTACTAAAGTAAAAGTCTCATTTAGTTACATCGTTTTCGTCCTATACATCATTTCTCTCTTGTGACTTGTTTTACATTTTCTTTTGTCTTATTAGGTCTTTTTTGTCTCACACATTGTTTTAGTCTTGTTGTGTCTTTTACACCGTTTTCATCTTGTTACTTCTTTTATGTAATTTTTCATCCTGTTAAGTCGTTTTCGTCTTTTATTTAATTTCAGTCTTGTTATGTCTTTTACGATGAGTTTAGTCTTGTTAAACCTTTTACGTCTTTTTCTTGGTATTACTTCTCTTTCAACTTTTACGTCATTTTCATGTTACAACATCTTTTACATAATTTTTCGTCTCATTGTCTGTTGTGCATCATATGCACTGACGCATTTACCAAGGAATCATCTTTTCTATGTGTTATTGTCCCATCCATTTTGGTTGAAATCACTCTTTCTGTCAAGAAGGAGGTGTGCAATGACGCAATATAAAAATCAAGCATCAAACAAGTTTCTTTTGAAAATGTAAGCAGTGGAAAGTACAGATATTTTAAGTTAAGTGCAGATACCTGAAGTCTCTACTCAAGTACAGGAATGAAGTATTTGTACTTTATTACTTCCAACCTCTGCTGTCCTCTGTCTTTGCAACCCTTGTCCATCTCCTTTCCCCCTTTTTCTCCCCTCTTCGTCTGCCTTTTTTCAAACTCCAGCTCCTCATAGACATCGCTGCTTTCCTGTCTTTTCATGAACGCTTCCCCTCTCTGTCCCCTCGCCTCTTGATGCCCCCCGCCCCGTCTTTACTCGTCTAGTCCTCCTCGTCCCTCAGCTCCCTGTCTGTCCCCTTTTCCTTCAGAACACAGATCAAATGGAGCAGGATGAGAGATAACACCACACTAATCCCCATGAACAGCAGAGCCACAGCAGCTCTCCCAATCTGGTCATTTTCTTGTTCTCCTGCACCACCTTCGTGCTGTAAATTTTGAAAAAAAAAAGAAAGGGAGTGCTGCACGTTTTGTACACAGACTGGGAGCTTCATATAGCTGCAGCAGCACTGGAAGACTTGAGCACGCATGCATGCACGTGCCTGCACACACACATATGCACGCTCTCGTCTCTCCCCCTCCCAGATGTAGCGCTGTGTGGCCCTTCCTGCTGAGGGCTACAGTATTTGTTTACCATTCCCTGTGAGTAGATTTTTCCTCTCCATCCCGCGCTGCCAAACACAAAAAATAACTCCCGTCTCCATGGGATACGGCCACAAAAACAGCGCGAGGGGAGGCAGTCATCTGACAGAACAGCTGCTTTCAATTGCGAGTGGCTCCGCTGCTCTCCATTCAGTGTGTGTGTGTGTGTGTGTGTGAGTGTCAGCGCTCGCCTGCGTCAGCAGTGCTCCCCACCTGCCTTTAGTTACTGCTCCACTGGGTTCGGAGCTAAGGCTAAGCTAGCACACATGAGTTGTTTTCAGTTTCTCTCTTGGCTGCAGTCAGGCGACATAACAGCTCTGTTCGCGGTGTGAAAAAGCAAGCCGCGTTCCATTCCGCTGCTTTTGAACTTTGATTTGACACGCCGAGACGAGCAAAAGCAATGTAGCATCTGTCAGATGTGATCAGTCCAGATGTGAAACTCTGTCATCTTTATTAGGCATCAGTATGTTGGTGTTTCTGACCAACTCCAAGCAATTAAACCACCTCCATTAGTGAACTTGAGACGTGAATGAACGCAAAACAGTAATTTGAGGAGTACTGTAACTGTAAATAATTCACTTGACTTCTTATGACGAACCCACTGTGCAATAACTTAATTATCATTGTGCATATACATCCATATTAGTGCAATATTACATTTATTCCTGTGCAATAATTATAACCATACCGCTGCAACTATTACTGTGCAATAACACACATATTCTAAAGAGAACAGCCTTGTGTTTGTACATTACAAGCTTTAGAGAACTTTGAATTTAATCTTACTTCATTTTAAGGTAGTTTAACTGTTTGGTGCAACATAATTTAAAGTTAAAACATGATTTAATTGGGTTCAAAAATTAATCCTTCTTGGTGCAGCCCAGTCTTAGTCTAGTATTCTACTTACTTGTTTGTCTACTTAATTAATTATTCTACTATTCTGTAGACATTTGTTTACCGTGGTTGTTTTTGTTCCTGAGTATCTTTTGTATTTGTGTCTTTTTTATTGCACTGATCAGGAGTAGCGCTCGTAATTTCATTGTGCTCTGTACAATGACAGTAAAGGCTTTCTATTCTCTTCTAATGTGATTCTAGTTGTTAAGGCCTCCTGACTGACAGCTCTTCCTCGTTGCTCCTTCCTCAGGTCGCCATGGGAAAGGGGGGACTTTCCCTCGCCAGTTCCAGTTGCCCAATCGCAGCAAGGATTATGGAGACCGTAAGAAACCGGCTTTTCTAGAGCATTAACAACACCGCTATTGTTTGAACAGCTATGTTACCATGTGTACAGCACAACAAGGACAGATACACACACACACACACACACACACACACCACTACCAGACAGCTTCTCCTCACATTTCTACCACTTCTCCAGATAAAATATTTTTAAATATTGTGCATTTTTGTGCTCTCAGCCTGGGCAGATTCGGTACATGAAGTGCTGGCCTGCTCTTCCAGGCAGCTGCTAGTAATTGCTTACTCAGAGGCTAACCTTGGCTAGCAATGATTTACGTTTCCCTGTGGTGAACCCGAACTTGTATAAAAACACAGCGCCCTGCTTCCTGTCTGAGGGGAAGTGGGACAGAGAGTGGCGAGAGGCACTCTGCTCTGGTTGGCCCTAAAGTCTTGGCCGAGAGCTCAGTTTCTGCACAACACCTGTAAAGTAACTGTGTGAAAATCAGTCACAGTGCAAACAAAAGATGCAGTGTAAAGTCATTAATATGTCTGTTTTCCTTTTTTAAAATGTGTGTTTTCAGGTCGCAGGACACTTCCGCGCAGTTTCATGCCGCAGGAGAACCTGTTCCAGCTGGTTCCCTCCAGTCGCACACGCAGTTATAATGGAGACAGTACGCTGCAGTACAGTGACCTGCGCTCGCTGGGCCGCACCGCTGACAAAAGCTGCCAGCGAGGTACAGCCAAGTGTAAGTAGAGCCCTGAAAGTCTCAAAAATGAAAGGACAGAGAGGCACTAAAGGAACATTTCACCCCAAACATGTAAACAGTCTTAAATAAACAAAATTTCAGGGCCTTTGTTGTTGATTGGTGTTGTATCAGTCTGGTTCCTGTGGATAATGAGGCAAGTAAACCCTCACTGATAACCCAGACATGAATGAAGAAAGATCAAACTTGTTTCCTTCTGCCTGTCAACAGTAGAGCCGGATTTCAAACTCAGTACTTTTTACTCTAGTGCTGTAAACCTCATGCTGGATGCACATATATATATGTCGACCACATTTATTTAGTTTTTCATTTGCAATTTGGTTACGTTTAGACATGTGAAACTACTTGGGTTGTGTAGGTGTCGGAAACAAAGAGTAAGTCTAGTTTAAGTTCATGGTTTATGGTTGAGCTATCGGGTAGTAATTACAGCACATAAGAGCAGGCCTCGTACAAATGCTGTACAGTTTTTGTGTCTTTAATGTTTATTCATTGTGTTTAAACCCAGTATTTCTACACATTTGCAGATAAAATAAGGCAACACTAATATTATTAGCATTATGCTATTTGTGAAATTAGATTTCCGACCTGTGTGATCCCAACAAACAAGTCCAGAGTGTCCGACATTCACTTGATCTAATTTTATCAGATGAAATATTCTGCTTCAATTCATATTTGCTTGTGTTTAGCCTTTAAAAAACAACATTGTCACAACTGTTAGCTCTCCTGCTTGTCACACATAAAGGGAAGCACACTCCTGTATTAACAGCGGTCTAGCAATAAACTAACATCTGTGGAATTAGAGCTGCAACTGATGATTATTTTCATCGGTGAGTAATCGTACAGTTATATTCAGAGTTAATTTTGGTCTATAAAGTGTCAGAAAATGGTGAAAAATGTCAATCACTGTTTCCCAAAGCCTCAGATGACGTCCTCAAATATCTTGTTTTGTCCACAGCTCAAATATATTCAGTTTACTGTTATGGAGTAAAGAGAAAAAAGAAAATATTTAGATTTAAGAAGCTGGAATCAAAGAATCTTTACTTTTTTTCTTAAAAATTACTTTAATCGATTAACAAAATAGCTGGCGATTGATTTAATAAGTGATTAATAATCAAGTAACTGGTTAATTGTTGCAGCTTGAATGTAAATGTGCGTTTACCAACCTGATGATTTATGTTCATTAAAGAAATTTAATTTAATTTAAAAAAAAGAAAAAGACAGAGCTCTAATGCCCAGCCCTCGTCAGAAGGCGTCCTGTCTGCACCACAAAAATAAATGATGAAGAAACATCTCACATATAAAGCAAGTGAAACTGACGTACAAACTGTGAATTAATTATTCAAGCAGAAGAAAGTCAAACACAGTGGAGTTACAAGAATTCCTAAATGTGTTCTGGCATTATGGACAGAGACGAAACAAGTATGATGTGTTTTCCAGTAAATACTGACTGTCCAACATGTCTTAATTCATAGCAGCAGGGAGTCAGAGGGAGTAGACTTAATGTACAGTAACACTGTACATCATAACAGGCAGAATTCCCCTCTTATCATCCATGTCGTCACAGCCTCACATCTGTCCTCCTTCAGTGCTCAGGATGCGTTGCCCAGAAATCGTCTTTGTCATGAATCGAAAGCTCGACTCAGCAGTCTGTGGTTGACGTGCGAGTCTCCACTGTCCCTCTCACCCACACACGACCGAGCCGTCTAACACGGCCACAAAGAGGCCTGTTAATACTAAAACAAAGTCTCAGAGTCTGGGTCTGTGATGATGAGAGTTTGCTCAGATCCTCTCTCTAGGTTTTGACGACTTTCTGTCGGCTGAGCGTGGTTTCACTCGCATATCAGGGGGTTTTCCACGTCTGAGAGGGTCTGCGGTGGAATAATTTAACAACCCTGTGGTGGATTTTGACGTCTGGGCTCGGTGAAGTTTAGTGTGCGAGTTACAGTCGGGTTTTGTGGTGGATTTTGACCCGTGCTTCAGTGTTAGTGTTTGCTCAAATCAGTATATCACAGTGGATTTGTCTGCCTCTGGGGGCTGAGTAACAGAATGAATTAGTGGTGGGTTTTCATCATCTGGTGTCTTGTTTCTGCAGCGCCGCGAGCTCCAGTCAACTGGCGACAAGGAAAGCTCCTGGGGCGCGGGGCGTTTGGAGAGGTCTACCTCTGTTATGACGCCGACACAGGCCGCGAGCTGGCCGCCAAGCAGGTGCCCTTTGATCCCGACTGTCAAGAAACCAGCAAGGTGAGAGCAAACACATGATGTCAGTGACTGCATGGATTTTAGAGTATAAGACTCAGTGATTTTATGATTCAGGTTAAAGATGCTTTTTTGTTTGCTTTTGATGTGTGATGGTGTACTGCATAGGCAAGTGCAAAAACATGATTCTGTTTTTGATGAGGACGAAATCTCAGCCAGTGTTTCTTTAGACCAGGTTGCACCAACAACGTCAGCAAATCCAGATTTAAAATTAAGCAGAGCCCTGTTGCACAATCTGTTTAGTAAATCCAAGTGTAACGCTAGTGATGTGAACTGAAATTTAACTTTAATCAATGTTTGAGTGCTGTTGGGACCTTGTAAGTTTAAAAGAGGGGGGAAACCGTTAATGGCTGCTCTGTATTCCTTAACAATACATTTAATTGTTTGCTAGCTAGTTAAAAAGCTAACAAAATGTTATATTGTTTCCTAGCTAGCTAAAAGGTTAACAAAACATTACATTACGTACTAACTTAAAAAGTCCACAATATGTTAGGTTGTTTGCTAGCTAGTTGAAAAGCTAACAAAATATTGCATTGTTTGCTAGCTAGCTAAAACAAATGTTTTTAAGTTAAAAGAATATTAAAGTGTTTGCTAGCTAGCTAAAAAGTTTTTTGAAGTTATATTGTTTGCTAGCTAGCTAAATGTTAACAAAGCGTAATATTTTGCAAGGTGGCTAAAAAGCTAACAAAATGTTATGCTAGCTAGCTAAAAAGTTGCTTACTCTAGTTATCCTACTCATGGTGGCTCAACTTGGAATTATTTTTGCTCAATCCATCTCAAAAATGCAGCCATTTTTAAAAGTTATACCTTACTCAAGTGTACGTTTAAAATTAATACTGGATCACAGTTAAACACGGTTTTGATGTAAGAGAATCAAATTTAATCTAGGGTTAGTAAAAACTAAAGAGAGGTTTAAATTAAATCTTAGTTAAAAAGTTTGGTGCAACATAAATTGAAGTTAAAGAATGATTTAATCAAGGTTAAAAATTAATCCTTGTTGGTGCAACCCAGCGTTAGTATATGACAGCTTCCTCTTTGACACCGTCTGGTCTGTTGGCCTGTTTTGTACTTGTTTGAATATGTGAAAGTTTAATAAACATATTGACCAAAGTAGATAAAAGTTGCTATATATTTGTAAAGAATTTCCTTAAATTCAAGTCCTTCTCTCTGTAGGAGGTGAATGCTCTGGAGTGTGAGATTCAGCTGCTGAAGAATCTGCGTCACGAGAGGATTGTTCAGTACTACGGCTGTCTTCGGGACCTCGAACAGAAGAAACTCACCATTTTTGTCGAGTTTATGCCCGGGGTGTGTATTCTGCAGGGCATTTCATTTGAATAATTTTAAACTTGAAAAACAAGGAGCGCAAGAGCCCTTGAAGTTTGATTGAGCCACAATAACGAATAATATCCGAGGATGTCATATTTTGAGCTGTTCTGGCTGTAGAGATAGGTACACAGACGCTTTAAGACACACATCAAATCAAACCCGTACCGGCCACATCTGCTAAAAACCAATTTTGAAATGTCACCAGCTGTCAACAAACATGTCCTCAGTGGTTGATGTCAGCAGAACGGCTCAGTTTATGAGATCATTTTCTCACTAAATGAGCGTCTTAATGAGCTGCTGTCGCCTGTGGACGCCGTCCCTGAGCCTGTTTTTAATATTTCCTGGGCTATTTTTTTCCCCCCGAGTGGCGTTGAGTGTCTTAGTCACACATTGTCTGGAAGCTGGAAATGTTTATGTTTCGCTGGAGTTTGCTGGCAGAGGCAGCAGAGGAGGTGACAAAGCCAAGTTTGTGTGTGTGACTGCTCGGCACGACCGCACCGCTGTGGCCGACCGATAACACTTACAGTCCCCCGCGATGGAGGGGGGCAAGTGTCCCTCTGAGAGCCAGAGAGCTGTTGTAGGTGTCTTGTCGACAGCTCAACGTGAAGAGGGAGAGGGTTTGTTTTCTCTGTGTGAGTCCGAAACTGCGTCACAGGTGTTGCTGGATCAGGTTTTTTCCTCCTCTGATTTTCCTCATGAGGAACTGAAAACAGGAAGTGAGTGGAAATGCAGGACATTGGAGGTGTTTGGACTCAAAATGCAGCACATTTCTTTCAGCAAGTTGTATGTTTATATACTTTGTTTTTCTACTTAAAAAATTGGCTCTGAGGCTGCTTTCACGATAAAAGACAAT
Source organism: Lutjanus campechanus (assembly GCA_027495735.1). Lineage (NCBI taxonomy): Eukaryota > Metazoa > Chordata > Actinopteri > Lutjaniformes > Lutjanidae > Lutjanus > Lutjanus campechanus. The sequence goes on along the minus strand of JAJHUR010123936.1, from coordinate 29,771 downwards.
AAAACATTCAGCGGGAAGTGTTGCTGCAAGCAAGCAGACATATTTTCCTTAAAATTATTGTTGTTATGTGAAACACCAAACCGCTTTATATCCACCATAAAGACCCATCCAAAGCAGATCTTGTATAATTTTATACAGTACAGCTGTGACAATATTATCAGTTTAAGGGATAGGTCAGATCCACTGCTATGAACAGGGTCAGCAACAAAAGGTAGAGAAGAAGAAAAGAAAGGCCCACTTCAGAAAATCAGTTTAGGTGTACACTTTATTTGGAATATTTTCAACACTTTATCCAAGAGAAAGCACACATCTTTGCAGGCAGTATCTCCAAAATTTGGCAAAACAATCACTTAAACATTGTAGGTGGATAAACAGCACTACAAGGAAGAGGAAAAATATGTATTTTTGATTTTATGGGGAACTTTCCCATTAAAATCATACTAGTATCGGACACTGAACCATTTTATATCCATCTTACACATCCTTCCAAAGCATATCTTATAAAACTTAATACACTGCAGCTGTAGCAATAAGATTAGCTAACGCTACAGCCAATATAAAGAATATAAATGCATTTTATCACCATTTCCGAGTTCCACTAATTCTCTAACTGACTGTCTGTGTTTCCAGGGCTCGATAAAGGACCAGCTGAAAGCCTACGGGGCCCTCACGGAGAAGGTGACGAGGAGATACACCAGGCAGATCCTCCAAGGAGTCTCCTACCTGCACAGCAACATGATTGTACACCGAGACATCAAAGGTAACAGAAACATTGAGCTTGCAAAGGTCAGGAGGGGATTTTAATTGGATTTATGATCACCCACACCTGAGACACGGACTTACCCACAAATCTTTATGGTTCATATTGCAGCAACTGTTGCTGAGAACACTACAGGTCCATTCATTTTATTCTGGTTGACATTTCCTCATTTGGTTACTCACCGTCTACAGAAGGAGCCTGGAAAAAAAGCGCTATTTTGAACTCTCCTTTGAGATATATTAGGCTTCATGCTGGCGAAATCGGCCAGGCTAAAAATGTTCTACACCGGATGGAAAGGCTTTCGTTTGGCTGCCCGCAGCTTTGGGAGTCACTGCTTCGTGCACAGCGGCCGCCAAGAAGAGGGAAATATACCGTCTGGTGGGGAAAAAAGATAGTAGGTCTCACAGGACACAGCCAGGCTCAATAAGAGAGTATATGTGGGTGGGATTTTCCACTTAGAAATGCTCTTCATGTGTAATATACGGTGTGTGCTCATCTCACCACACAAGAGCTCTTCTGTATGCTGTAAAAAGAGCTGTCAGCACATGCGGTTTTTTGGAAAGAGCTTGGCATCGCGGCCGTGACATTAGACCATAAAGTTTCTGTGAATTTAAGGAGCCAAATAAAGAGTTAACATGATTTATTGGAGAGTCTCACATCCTCACAACAAACGTACGGGCAGTGGAAACAGTTTTTAAGAAGTGAGAAGAGTAAAGGTCAGAGTTTTAGTCTCAATCTCCTCTCTACAAGCCCTTCTCCATCCTCCCAGTGGGTGTGGAGAGTGAGTGGCGAGTGGTGTGCATTAGTCACTGATCAAACAAGTGGAGCGCCTGAAGGAAATGGGATAGACACAGCTACAAGTTGGAAAATTACTAAAGGAGGAGGAGGAGAAGGAAAAAAGGGTGTTGGGGTTAGATCTCACGTGGAGCAGATGGTTGATTCAATATTTCATTTTCTGATTTGTGTAATGTGAGGGGTCATGGTGCATACTACAGCCCTCTAACCAAAAAAAAAAACCATCTAAAAACCAGGAGAAATCTGTAATATATTTACTGCAATAAATCATAAAATGACCACGATATGTCATCAGAAATTAAGGAAACATGCCAAGATGAAATACTCGCTTCTCTGACAACAACGTAACTTGTTTACTGTTTGTGCATTTCACATTAGTTAGAGTTCAAATTAATGCCGAATGTTCGCTGAATGAGTTTCTGTTTGTTTATGAGTTGTAACAAATCACTAATAATCTTTTAGAAGGAGAAAATGTTTATAGCGGTAAAATTGAGCAATATGTTACAGGAATCTGGCAAGGCAGTCACTGAACTCCAACTCCAGAGTGTGTTTTCAGAGCAATGAGGACTGCAGTCCAAATATTGAGTTGGAGCCATGGACTGTATGTTCAATAAAATTCTATTATGTATACTATATATAATATACAAGACGAGTGTAACATCGTAATTGGACAACAACAAGCGATGACGAGTCCTGTACTTTAAGTTGATCAGCTGTTTATAACTGAAAATTGTCTGTAAGCTATTATTTAACCAATTTAACCATTATAAACATCTACTCCTTCTAAAAGATTATTAATGATCTCTCACGACTCATAAACAGACGCTTACTCATTTGGCGAACATTCAGCATTAAAATCATCTCTGCTCAAACAGTCACTACTGAAACATGAGATGTTTTGTCAGAAATAAGGTGCAATGAGTTATCGGCTAAGATGTTATGATGGTGTTTGGTTCTATGCCAGGGCTCAAGTAACATGACATGTTGGGCTATTAAATCTAATAACTCCCTTGGCTGACCGGGGAAGTGGTAAAAAAGAATTTTAACTGTTAAACTACAGTTGTATTTTGATTATTGATTAATTGTTAGCTATTTTCAGCCTTTCAAATATGAAGATATCCTGTTTTCCTCATTTTATTATCATATTAAACAAATCTCTTTCCTTGTGGACTGACAGAACAAGACATTTAAAGACATCACCTTGAAAAACTGGGCATTTTAACCATTTTCTGGCATTTCATAGACATTGCAGCCCCAGATTAAATATGACAATTAAATTGAATATTTGTTGTTATTTTAAACTGCTAATAAATAAGCTAATTTGAACAGGGGCAAGTAAAAATTGACCCTGGGCAAGAAGTAGATTTCTGAAAAAACAAAAACATAAATGCTGAACCCTGAATGTATTAAAACTAATTAATACTTAATTTTGAAATCAGTATGATCAACTTTATGCCCTTTACAAAGAACAATTTCACAATACAATGAATGTCTGAAACCTTCAAAAAATTACAAGGTAGATGAAAACAAAATCTTGTATAGTAAGTCAGTGTAAGCCATCTTAGTATGTTATATTATTATTGTGTTTCAGTAGTGAAGAATTTGGGGGGATGAAGAATGTTCCAGCTGTCTGAAAATACAATATGAGAACTAACTGAATAATTACTGGTACTTTAGATGATATTCAGTTTACATACAGACAAAAAAAAATTTAAAGACACTTATTTTGAGGATGTTTCCAACTCTGACTTTTAACTAGTTCTGTAGAAAGGCCCTGAGAGAAGTGAAAACTTCAGTATTTGTAGAGTTGAGTCAGTGTGGTATTTATATAAAGGTTGCTAAAAGGTATATTTTGACATTTTATAAATAAGTCAGCCAGTGCTCCATCATCACCGTCATTGGAAAAGTTTACCTTTCCCCTCAGGTCGAAGTTCTGGCACAGGCTCTTTGTAAGCACACTGTAACGGCCGGCTACATTAACTGACAAAGTACATCCCTTAAAGGGTACCGACAGTCCTCTGGAGACTCTTGAATAACTCGGAGCTCATTTTCTTTCGTTCCACCAGGTGCGAACATCCTGAGAGACTCATCAGGGAACGTGAAGCTGGGAGACTTTGGAGCCAGCAAACGTATCCAGACCATCTGCATGTCTGGTACAGGAATCAAGTCTGTCACTGGCACCCCCTACTGGATGAGCCCGGAAGTGATTAATGGGGAGGGATATGGCCGCAAAGCTGATGTATGGTAAGGAATAAGATCAGATGGAACGACTGTAATGAGGCCCGAAGGGGATATTAGACTGTTGCAGCACAGAAAAATATATTACAGGGATGAAAATACACTGTCGCAGTAAAAGCAATAAAGTTACCTCAATAAATGGGCGGTAAAGCAATATATTTTTGAAAGAGTGGTGTTGGTGGTGTGTGCATGTAAACAAACTCCCCAAGATATGAACACTGTTTTAAGTTTGGAAAACAGAAATATTATCTTGTGTACTAAATTCAAGGCAGGGATGAATAAATGATCATGAACACATGTGCAATATAATGTTGGCCTAATACAACATAGTACAACAGGTCTGCAAGTATTTAATCTCTCACTAGGGCTTCAACTATTTTTTTCATTATTGAGTGATTTGTTGATTATTTTCATGATTAATTGATTCATTGTTTAGTCTATATAATGCCAAAAAAATTGAAGAAATGATCATCACAATTTCTCAGAGCCCAAAGTAACGTTTCCAAATTGCTTCTTTTGTCCCAAACCCCAAAACTCTACATTTCTGATCTAAAGCAGCAAATCCTTTATTTAAGAGGCTGGAACTGGCATCATTGCAGTTCTTCTTCTCTCTACCCCACTGTTCTGCACCAGGGGCACTAAAAAGTTAAATGAATTAGACTTTGTTCATAATAATTCAGGTAATAATTCTGGTACAATGCATGAAGCAATGAAGTTCAGTTCAACAAAAATACTGAGTTACAATCAAGTACATACAAGCCACCGGGACATAAATGCTATTTTAAATTTAGATTACGAAGCAGAAATATTAACTTGTAACAGAAAAGCTGAAGAGAAGAAATCAGCATGAACACCAGTAAAATATAATGCAATCCACAGCAATAGCCCTGCAGTAAATATTACATTTTGTTGCTGCCCAATGGAAGTCAAGTCTCTCTCTCTAAAATGTCAACTTTTCATGAAAAAAATGGCTCAAAAAAAGATTCAGTTCAATTATTTTCAGGGATTTATTTTAGCCTTAGACACAGGAGAATTTTCTAAACCCACAGAAGAGCACTTAATCCTTCAGTTCATCTGAAAACCTAAAAATGACCAAATTACTTTCATGCTGAAGTTCTCTGACACAGTCCAGAGACAAACAAGGTTTTCACTGGAGGCTCATAACGGTCAATTTTAGAAGACTGGACTGTGTTAAAGAACGTGAAAAAAGCATGAACGCTCATTCTTGACCCAAGTCTGCCTGTAAAATGCTGCCATGTCAGGTTACATTCATGTTAACATCTATCTAGATATATTAGACTCTTTTCAGATAATGTGTTCATCTTCTGATGCATAAATAGGCAGTCCAACAATTTATGAGATCCTTAAAAACTAATTTATTTAATTTGTTTAATGAGCTTTTCAACAGACCATAGAAATAAAAAAAAGATGAAGAACAAAAACTGTGGTCAGAAAAGGAGATAAAAATAAAAGGTGAAAATAAAAACATCAGTGAAAACTCTACACGTTAAAACAATAATATTGCACAGAATGTTGGTGTTATTGTTATTATTGGTATTATCTTCTGATAATCAACCGGCTCTGTTGGATCTTCTTTGTCCTCAGGAGTGTCGCCTGCACTGTTGTGGAAATGTTGACCCAGAAACCTCCGTGGGCCGAGTACGAGGCCATGGCAGCCATTTTTAAGATTGCCACCCAGCCTACGAAGCCCATGCTCCCCGAGGGCGTGTCTGAGGCATGCAGGGACTTCCTGCGGCAGGTGTTTGTGGAGGAGAAGTGGCGGCCCACTGCGGACGGTCTGCTCAGCCACCCATTCGTCCAGGGCAGCTTCTGAGGCCCCCGCGGACCCCCCCGCCCCCTCCCCTGCCTGGGAGGCCTCCCTGGCCCCGGCGCCTCCCCTCCTCTCTCCGGCCCGCCCCGTCCCCAGGGCCCCCTCCTCCTCGTCACCAGGCTCCAGGGCTCGGCATCACTCCAACTTCCTGCCCTGTCATCTATCACCAGTGCCGGCCTTGTCAGGACCCCTGCATCTCTCACCAACTAGCTCAACTCGGATTTTTCACAGAGAGGCCGGGGTGATTGCGTCAGACCTCTAGAGTCCTCCAAGGCGTCGCAGTGTTGTTCCCTCGAGAGGGAACTGACGAGAAAGCACTTAGCAGTCTCACCGGCTACAGACTGCTGTCCTTTAACCAGAGCAGGAGAAGAGACCCCAGTCAGAGAGCAGTGACCTCTCAAGCTTTCTGGGTCTTTACACTCATTTACTGCTGCAGAACAGCGTCCAGGTTTGGCCAGATGTAATCGTGACTGACTGGTGATCACATGTGACAGTACTGTAAGTCACTCATCAGCCTCAGTTAGCTGTGAGGGGAATTAAGATGGAAAATATTTTTATATGACAGACATACAAAGTCATCTTAGCAAATGAGTTTTCTACTGTCACTTAAAAAATGTAAATGTATTTTCGTCAACGCCTTACAATAAGAATTTGTAAGTAAGAATGTCTTTTTTTAGGGGGTTGCATTACCCGACTTTCATAGCACTCACAAGCCCATGTAGAAGGATTGTCAATGTTGCACTTTTGATATCATGCATTGAAACATTTCCAACATGCAGGATAATCAACTGAGGAGATATTTTTCTATTTGAAGCATTTTTTATATAATTTCATAAGGAGAATTGTGTAGTTTGTTTCCGATGTAAAGAAGAAGAAAAAAAAACAAACAAACAAAAAGAACCAAACTTTTGCATTAGTGTGCAATGTCTATAAAGCAATACCAACACTACTGTTGGAGTCTGTGACATCCATTCCAGCTTCCCATACAGTGAGCCTTGGGTCCACAGAGAGAAGTGGCCAAAGAAAAGTTGCAGAGATAGAAACTTTCAACACCGTTAGGCTAAAGTTAAAGGGATAGTTTAGATTATTGGAAGTGGGGTTGTATGAGGTACTTAACCATAGTCAGTGTATTACCCACAGGAGTAGCAGAACCTTTTTGTGATGGGAAACTGCCGTTATATAACAGGGTTTCTGTGGGTCCTTAAAAAGCCTAAAATCCAGTCATAAGAATTTTAGGCCTTACAATGTGTTAAATTGTCTTAAATATGATCTTGACAGGTTTTAAAAATTGACTGGACTTTTAATTAGTTGCATTAACTTCAGTTTCGCTTTTAAATGTGTTCAGGGGAAAAAATCTATTGATCACACTGTAACAACTATAAAACAAAACCAACATGGACTTAATAACTTCTAAAGCAAACTACTGTATGTATCCTGATCAGAATTTATCAGACCCCACACAGCCAGCTCTGTGCTCCACCTTCAAGTGTCGAAAGGAGAAGAATTCTTATGTTGCGCAGTTTGGATTGGCAAATTTCATTGAGAGTTTAATTAATATAAATGAATTAATAAAGAGATCAATTAGCATACTGTTTTGCCAGTATGGATGTTAAATAAGTCTTAAATTGTGTTCATAATGGTCTTATAAAGTCTTAAATTTAATTTGTTGAAACTTCTAGAAAGCCTGAATGAGTCAATTATTGCTCAACCAGACTCCTTTCATTTTACTTGCAGAACACAGGAGGTTGCAGGTCTAACGCTGCCTCGTTCTCTTAATTTGTTTGTGTTATCGTGTGCCTTTGGTGAATCCGAACTAACCATTTAAAACATCAAAGTCAACAGACAAACAGCTCAAGGCAGCGGTGATGAACAACTCCTGTATTCAGCGAGGTAAAATGACTGATTTCGCCGATGGAGTTTGGTTGGATTGGTTTGTGATATTTGATTTACAAAACGGCAGTTTCTCACCAGAAAAACAACTGTCTGACAACAAGGGAAAGCAGTGAAAATATTTTAATTGTAGCTGCACTTGATGCCAATTGATATTAATTTGATTGAAGTAGCCAAAATATGTATTGTTGCTGACCCTGTCCACAGCAATACATTGCTTACCCTCTCCAAACTGGGGACATGCGAACCACCATCTACTTATTGATAAGTACCTCATATGGCCCCACTTCAAATAATCCAAACTATCCCTTTAATGTGCAGTATTAGTCATGTTGGATTGTTTTGTCACCTCAGAGCCCTATAGCCTTTTCTATGTTATGGCAGCTTCGTGCACAGTAGACTGCACAGACCAAATCAGATGCATCGACGTCACATTGTGTTAGTATGAAAAGCATTATGAAATCAGACCGAAGTACAGTAAGCGTATCATTTTCGATTTTGTTGTATGAATCCAGTCACCCCATGCCTTTACTTTGCTTCCCACACTATATGAATGGGTCACTTACTGACAGCACACCTTGCTCTGTGTAATGTCATGTGAGATAAATATTACAAGTCGCCAAAAAAAGGGTCATGTTGGAACTAGACGGAGCGAAATGCTGTATGTATTCTTTAAAGCGATGAGATGAAACTTTACCAGGGGAGATTGCTGTTGGAGGTGTAGTGGCTAGCTGTAATACAGCAGCACTTAAAGAATGATCAAATCTTTTTTTTTTTCTTTGACCCTTGTCAGTGCCTTATCTGAATCTGCTTGTAACCACAAATGTTCACTGCCAAAGCGGAAAGCTTCTTAATAAGGTGAGCAGCTGTTCAGTAGAGAGCACACACAGGATTTGCTGAAGTTCTTTTATATGAGAAAAAAAAAAAAGATTATACTGTAAATACATATTGTTCTGCACTTTTGTATGAAATTTCTTTACATTATATACAAATCTATTTGATGAAATAGCTATGTTATACAGTAGATTGTACTGTGATTTAGACAGGAGTATGTATGATTGTCTCTTTGAGAGCTGGTAGGCAGTATGAAAAGGCTGGAAGGCTTTCGATTGGGACAGAGTTTGTTTTGTCTTAATGACAAAGCCTTGAAACATGAAATGTATCAAGTCGTTGATCTTTTGTACATTTAACTTAATAAATTCAAGGTCTAAGACTATTTCTCTGTGTGATTTTATTGTGTCGGTGTGTCTTGTTCCACTCTCCTTCTTCTGTGGTGCTCACATCTATTTTTACTCATTGTCTGATTTATGCTATTATAATATAAAATCCAGTAAAAACAATTACATTAAAAGTGTTGTGTTTTAGTTTCTTAGTTTCTAATTTTATTTTTTCCAAATAATTTAGTAGGGCTGCAGCTAACAATTATTTTCATGATCAATTAATCTGCCTATTATTAATTAATTACATCATAATGAAACTTGTTGCATGTATTGTGCATTCATCCCTGTTATTTTGTTTTTGTTTCATGGGCAACTATAATAACTAATCCAAAGTATGTTGGAAAAAAGTTGATTAATGAATTGGATTGAGGATATACACTCACTGGCCACTCAATTAGGTACATCTGTACGATCTATTGAAGTCAATACAGCAGCTTTGCTATTCATTCTACTTCTACAAAACCTGTAATTTTTCAGTTTTTGCAGAGGAGGTAGTTGCCAAATCTTGATTCACCAATCACCAACATGCTAAAGTGATGATACTCATACTGCACAAGCTCAGTTGGACCCTCTCCCCACCACTTATATTATTGTAAAGCAATGCATACTCTCAGAACGTTGGCTTTTTGAGACAAAATGCTAGTTTAGTAGTGAAATTTAATGTACTTTTTAACATGTTGTGCATAATTTATTTATTTGTATGGTTATTATTTTGAGTCTGATGTAGAGGATTTATATTCTGTATCAGATGTATTTTCATTAAATTTCATTAAGTTTTCATTAAATTTCATTAAATAAATATTGTGAGCAATGTGTCATATACAATTATCTTTAAATAGTATGGGTAATTAGCACACAAATGGAACTTTATAAAGACTTGGTTGGTCTTCTCCTAATGGTCACTGAGTACATCAGAAAAATGGAAAGTGTTAAAACCATCCCTAACCTCCCCTACTTCACCTCTGAGGTGGACCTAATGAATTAAATTGGCCAGTGAGTAAATACCGCATGTTTCTATATATACAACATGTGCAGATTTATGTCGGCAAAAGCAAACATTTGAGAGGCTTTATGTTGATGAAACTGTTTTTATAAGTTTTATGTGTCGAGCAGCTGATGAACTGTTAAATAACAACAAACAGGACCTTACAAAACCTGATGTTTTGTAACGTCGTGTCAGAAAACGTGACTGGAGCGAGCAGCAGCCACCGAAGAAGAGCCGACTGACAGACAGACAACAGGAGCTGCTCTCTGATACAGACCACTGTCGGTGTTTCAAACACTAAACTATTGCTGCTACATTGAAACTACGAGTAACATTATTATGTCTACCTCCCGTACAGTCATATGTTTACTGAGAAACGACCTGCGTCTCCACGACAATGAGGTAAGACTGAGTTTGTTAGCTTACTTATGAAATCTGACGTTGTTTAACTTCATTTAACCAAATTGAACTTGCAAGTAAACGAGTTTGTTTAACCTTGTGTGACTACTGAGCAGCATTGGCTATGATTCTGCGATTACACGAACATTTTGAGCACGAGTATAGCTGTTATGTTTGCGACTAGCATCAAGCTACTTTGCTTTCACTCGCAGCAACCAGATCATGTCTAGAAGGGAACCCTAGACCCGCGCAAGATCTCGCGAGTGATCATTTTAAACATTTTTTAAAGCTTTTTGTACCATAACAAAGTGTTTTCGCCCACATGGATCTTATCAATAGTGTTGCCACATTATGAAACATAATTAGTTTGAATAAGTTGTACAATGAAGAAACGACACATACAAATCTCGTGAGACTTTCGCGAATCAAGGGTTCCTTCTAGAAACGACCCAGCAGCAGCGATGTTACTTCCGGTTTTTACGTCTTCAGAATAAAACTTTTTTCTTCAAGTTAAATTGAACGAAGAATGAAGCCCTCACAAAAAACTGCACAAACTATATTTTAAAATACTAATCTTGACCGGTCCTTTAATCCCATTTTATAATATAATATAATATAATATAATTTTGTAGGACAAAAACTACAGGCCTTCAGTCAACCATACTGTAGAATTGTGACATTAAAGTGTACGACTTTGGTGGCATTTTCAAAATAAAAGACTTTAAAAAGTGCAGTGATTATAATGAAGCATTGCGATGCTTCATTATAATTCTGCTTAGTCACAGATGTGTTTGCTGCCACTGTAATCATGTCAAGAGATTCTGACATCACTGACTCATACTTTGTACTCTTTACATGCAGCTTTTCCACTGGGCTCAGAGAAATGCAGAGTACATTGTACCACTGTACTGCTTCGATCCCAGACATTATGTGGGAACGTACAACTACAACCTGCCAAAGACGGGGCCTTTCCGCCTGCGCTTCTTACTGGACAGTATCAGGGACCTCAGGAACACTCTGCTCAACAAGGGCAGGTAACTAAACTGATGTCCATCGACTGCTCTTCCTGTATATGACATCAACTTCTGTGTCTTCTACTAGTTTATTTATGTTGCAGATTTTCTCTGCAGCTCAGCTCTGTCTTTGTTATAATACTTAGGAATCTAAATCTATTTACAAGGTTTAAAAATGATCACAAGCTTAAGCATTATTGTTACACATACGGTCAGTGCAGAGCTTGTCCTCGGCTTTCTAGGATTTAACAGATGTAACAGGACACACCTGGGCTTATAGGGGGTTATGTTTACATTAATATGAGGGCTGCACACATTATTCTCATCTTTTTTCCGGTCTCAGGGGGTGAATTACCAGCTCTCTACCCAGGATGCAGCTTGTCTGGTGTGGTGTTAACTTTTGTGTGTGTGTGTGTGTGTGTGTGTGTGTGTGTGTGTGTGTGTGTTAATGTTTATGACAGCAACCTCGTAGTGAGACGGGGTAAGCCAGAGGAGGTAGTCGCTGACCTCATCAGGCAGCTGGGCTCTGTCAGCACTGTGGCTTTCCATGAAGAGGTAGTTTTAACAGACTTTTTTTTCTTATTGTCACATGTTCACTACATTTGTCTGGTGATTTTGACATAGTTTTTCTTCATGTTGAAGGTGACGACGGAAGAACTGAATGTCGAGAAGCGAGTGAAGGATGTCTGTGCACAGATGAAGGTCAAAGTTCACACCTGCTGGGGGTCTACACTGTACCACAGAGATGATCTTCCATTTCATCACATAGCCAGGTGAGAGAGGACATGGGGACATGGGGACCTGGGGACAAAACAGTGAAGCTCTGCTTAACGTCCTGTTTTTGAATTTGGCAATTTTATAAGAGGTGGAAATGTATAAGTGTAAAAAGGATAGTTCAGATCATTTAAAGTGGGGTTGCATGAGGTACTTATCGATAGTCAGTGTATTACCTACAGTAGATGGCGGTCGACCAAACTTGCAAACCTTGAGATCTCAAAAATAGGGAGGATTTCAAAACCAAAGTGGAGAGTCTGGGGTCTTTCCAAAAGATTTGAGTTTCATAGACGGCATTTCCTGCATTCTGGGGACTTTAAAAGAATGAAAATAACTGGGAGCAGTCAGTGGGGTTCTACTGTTGTACCTCATACCACCACCACACTTCACATTATCCGAACTATCCCTTTAATTGCTTAGAATATCTTGTAACATTTCCTCCTGTTGTTAGGCTGCCTGATGTGTACACTCAGTTCAGGAAGGCAGTGGAGACCCAGAGCAGGGTGAGGCCCGTGTTCCCAACCCCCGAGCAGCTAAAACCTCTCCCCTCAGGGCTGGAGGAAGGAGCCATTCCTACAGCAGAAGACCTGGAACAGACAGGTGCACAATCCTAATGTTTTAGCTGCTCAATTCAAATTGTTTTATTTATGCAATATAACTTTGTCTTCTGTAACTTTGCAGATAAAACTGTCTGCATCAGTGTCAGCAAGACAAATGCCTGCACATTTATTTTATGTGCTTATTAAATTGATTTCTGTGAAAATGTCTTAACATGCTGTTGGCAAATAGGAAATCAAATTGTTCATTTTATGCAGTGTCTCTATTGAGTAAATCCAAACTGCTGTTACCTTCAGAATCCAATAGGCAAACTGCTGAGCACAGATTTCATCATTAAGTGCCAGCGAGCGAGCAGACAGGCTCGATTTCCGTGTATACTATTAAGTTTTTATGATTGTGTGCGTCTTTAATGCACATCAGGGAGTGTTAAACGTGTATGAATTCAGTCTGGAGCTGAAATGCTTCATTTATTTATTCTTACAGAGCCCACGAGTGATCCTCGCTCAGCTTTCCCCTGCAGTGGTGGAGAAAGTCAGGCTCTGGCCAGACTCAAACACTATTTCTGGGACACTGTGAGTACAACCTCCATTACACCCATATGGTGATATATTACCTACTTTGTGCTGTAGATGTCATAAAACTAATGTGTCTGTTTTGCAGGATGCAGTTGCAGCTTACAAGGAGACTCGTAATGGCTTGATCGGTGTGGATTATTCCACTAAATTTGCACCTTGGTGAGTGCTCATCTCCTCTACGAGAGTTTAATGTTCCATGTAAATAATTCCTGTGGATATATCTCTAATGGTGCTCAAATTCTGCAGGCTGGCCATGGGTTGCATTTCACCCAGGTATATTTATCATCAGATCCAGCAGTACGAGAGGGAGCGAACAGCCAATCAGAGCACATACTGGTGAGTCTGGAGTTAGAAAGGACTGGAATACTTAAAGGGAGAGTTCAGACTATTTGAAGTGGGTATCAGTGGATAATCAGTGTTTTACCTGCAGTAGATGGCTGTCAATATGCCATCAGTTTGGAGCAGTAACAGGAGTTATGGTGTAGGAAGCTATGCAGTTTACTGCGGTGGACCGGGTCAGCAATAAAAATGTGATTTTTTTTAAAAAGCCTAAAAAATGACCCACCTAAAAAAAATCTGTATCATTTTAAGTGTATGATATTTAGAATATTTTCACAGCTTTGTCTTCTGCCAGACAGCCTTTTCCTACAGGATATAGCTGTTAAATGAGCCAAATATCACTCTCTCCAAACCAGCAAGACTCCATTGGAGAAATCAGTAATTTCACTTTGCAGAACGTGGGAGTTGCTGGTCCTCTGCTGCCTCAATTGGATAATTAGCTTGTGTTATTGTGTAACTTTGGTGTTTTAAAATGTGTTCAGCTTCACAGAAGTCACACGATAACACAAACAAACTAACAGATTGAGGCAGAATTAGACAAGCAGCTCCTGTGTTCTGCAAAGTAAAATTTAATGATTTCACCTATGAAGTTTGGTTGGCTTGGAGAGAGCAATATTTTGCTCATATAATGGCAGTTTTCTGTCAAAAAGCTGTCTGATTGCAAGTTAAAGCGGTGAAATATTCTAAATATTCTAAAATTATATATATTTTTTTAAGCTGGGCCTTTTCTTTGGTGGCTAAAATATGTTTTGATGCTGACCCTGTCCACAGCAGTAAGTCTTAGCTTCCTACATCAGTACAAAAAAATGACCTTTTTGTCATGGAAATAAAATATATCACCGTTAATAATATTATTATTATATATTATCACTATTTTATTTTATTCACTGCTGTCTTTCAGGGTCATTTTTGAACTTTTGTGGAGGGATTACTTCAAGTTTGTAGCTGCCAAATACGGAAACAGACTGTTTCAGGTCGAAGGTAAAAGGGGCTCCAGTTTCAAACTCATTTTTTTCATTTTACCACAAATGAATGTAAAGCTCATGGTAATTATATCTCAGGTCTTCAAGACAAATCTGTTCCATGGAAAAAGGACATGAAGCTGTTCAATGCGTGGAAAGGTTTGCACCAGTTTCTTCTCTCATAACTCACAAAATATTCTTTATTAACATTCAGGAAGTGTCTTTAAAAGTTCATTTAAAGTATATGAATTATAGCTGAAAATATGCATCATTTGTAATTGCAGAGGGACGAACAGGAGTGCCGTTTGTAGATGCCAACATGAGAGAGTTGGCCATGACAGGCTTCATGTCCAACAGGGGGCGCCAAAATGTTGCTAGCTTCCTCACTAAAGACCTGGGCCTGGACTGGAGGATGGGAGCTGAGTGGTTTGAATACCTGCTGGTAAGAAGTGAAGGCCAGGTTAATAAGTCAGTTTGGAAGTGGTATTTTAAGGACATAACTAATTATTTAATTATCTGATTTACTTATTGAGATGTTGTGGAAGAGCAGAATATCATTGATTTAAATATTGAGCTCAGCATTTCATTTTATGTATATTTTATTCCCCCAAAGATCGACCATGATGTCTGCAGCAACTATGGCAACTGGCTGTACAGCGCTGGAATAGGAAACGACCCCAGAGAGAACAGGAAGTTCAACATGATCAAGCAAGGCCTCGACTACGACAATAATGTACGTTTGAGAAGATGCGGGAACCTTTAGTTTCAGTTCTCTTTTGACATTTGTCTGGAGCTTCCCAGTGTTTGTGTCTGTGGTGGGGTTGCTGTGACATGATGGTGAAGAAACAAGTACAAATGTGAAGCAAACTTTTGCTTGGTTCCCCACGCGTCTGCTTTAGGGTGACTACGTGCGGCGGTGGGTTCCTGAGCTGCAGGGGATCAAAGGAGCAGACGTGCACACGCCCTGGACCCTCAGCTCTGCCGCGCTGTCACATGCTCATGTGTCCCTCGGCGAGACCTACCCCACGCCCATCGTCATAGCGCCTGAATGGAGCAGACACGTTAACAAGAAACCGGTGGGTGTTTGAGAAAAGGGAAGTGGATAGTATGATAATGTGCTGCTGCTGCTGCTGTAATAGCTTTTTTATAAACTCTGACTGCAAACAAAACTGATGAAATTTAAGTAAAATTTAGAAAATTACATTTTTATTTTGAACATGTAAAAAAAATATACTAAGTAACAAAGAAACAAAACAAGAATAACAAATGAACTTAACAGCAAAGATTGAGCAAATTCACAATGAATAATTTGCGTCCAAAAAGGAGTAGGAAGTGAATATTTATCAAGTCCTATCCCCTTTTGTTATATTTCATTGATAAACTTTGTGTTAAGCCTGAATGTTCCAGCTTTTTGCCCCAGTTTTCACAGTACACAGCTCAAACAAATCAAACAAAAAATAAACATTCATAACACGAGCAAGAGCAAATAAACAGCATAAAGCAAACAAAACCACACAAATCAGCCTACACATCCTGTCCCATCTCCCCATGTTATTTCCCCTCTCCAGTCATCCATCTCACATGCATTCAGTTTATTTTTAAAAATCTGTTTGCACCTATTTAACGTTTCATTTCATCATTACAGTTGCCCCATGAAGTAACTTCTTTTATTGTAACACAATGACTTCTAGCTTTAGTCCTCACTAATTGCTTCTTGAATATATCATTTCCTCTCAAATTGTGTGAATTCTCTCATTTGAGTTACTTTACTTGAGTATTTTGATTTTATGGTACTTCTCCTTCTACTCCACTGCATTTATCTGGCAGATAAAATGACTAGTTAGTTTTCAGTTTAAGATTTTATGTATAACAACATATAATAAGCCTATAAAACAATGTATTTTAAAATATTGAACCACCCTTTTTTGTCTTGTTATTAGTTACTAGCAGTTGCACCAAAGAGGGATTTCCCCTCTAAACGTCTGAAATGGTTAAAAGCCGGGGTATGTGGGTAGGAGACAGATAGTCATTGTCAAATACTGACGTTTTGGTTTGGTGGCTTGAATATAATTGATTGCTGAGTCTCATTCCTGGGTCATCAAATAGTGATGGATTCTTGCAAATGGCATTAAGAGCGCCAGGAGAAGAGTTAGAAGAACCTGTTTCTCTTTTTTACATATTATCTGCCTTTCGTACAATAAATATTTTTTATAAAAGTTAACTACTGAACCTTAAATTTGGGTGACTGAAGAGGTCAAATTGTCAAAAAAAAAAGCCTTCAGAAGGGGCTCTATGCTGGGAACCACTGGACTCGAACTAGTTAACTTCATATAAAGTAGCTTAAACTAGCTTCACCTTGTGTCATACAAAGTTTTGAACATTGGAAAATACTTAATTTTATGTTTTATGTTATGTTTTCAAGGTTAGGACTGTGATCAAATGTTTGATTTTCAACATAATCTGGTGTTTCATCTACACAGCCGCTCGTGTAAACCAAAGATCTTTTAATATTTGAAATGAAACAAGCTTGTCATCGTCTCTTTCATTCACAGATAAATGAGTCCTCTGTCGATCTGCTGCTCTGGAAATAAGCAAGCATCAAATAACTATGATCAAAACATACAATCGAGTTGAAT
>JAJHUR010123935.1:0-15494 GCA_027495735.1 Lutjanus campechanus | reverse complement strand
AGCATCTATAATCTATTAAAGTGGCTTTGCGGTGCTTCACATAGCAGTAACAGCCGTCGGGCATTCATCATATTGTCTAATCTGCCAAAATGTACTGTTGTTGTGATGTTATCTATTTATAATAGCAGTCGAGTTGTGGGTACAGTTGTCTGACAGGTCAGCTAACCTTAGCTTCGCGGCTTAGCAGTGTGCTAACTCGCAACTTGGCTATTCCAGCTGCTTTACTGCTGCTTTAGTTTCTACGGCCGTTTCCATGACAATGTGTGTCCATGAACTTCGGGGGTAGAGCCCGGGGTGGAGTATGAAGGGAGGGGTGGGTCTGTATTCATTTACACTTCAAATATCAACAACCTCTCTACTCGTTTTCTCCCACATCGCTAACTACACCTTTAACTGTGGCAGCTCCAGCTATGTACTGACACTGCCCCACAGACACACACACAGACAGCACAAAGTCTCACTCTCAGCCGCCCTGAGCTGCTAGCAGTTAGCTCAGCCACAGCACAAGTAACTCACCACACAGAAACCTTTACAAAGGGCATGAATAGGTGACTGTCAAAGCTCCAGCAGACTCTCTTGTGTTTTCAGCTCGGACTCTGCAAGACTCTGACTACCAGCTATCTGGCCTCACACACTACGGAGCCTGAGGCCACGCCTCCTACAGTGGTTGTCATGTGCACCACCTCTTACGTTCCTTGCCATTTTTACATTTTTACAAATATTTAATGGGTGGAGTTTACTTGACCATGGCACTTTAACTTGACATAACAAGCTGAATTGCACTGATAGTAGAATCATGTGTTATTAACCACCCAGCCATATTTGAGTGATTAAAAAAATTATAAAGATTATAAAATTAGGTCTTACTTTTCAGAAAAATGAGCAGTTTTCTCTGCTCAGAAATGCTGTGGGCATGTCCACTCCTCTGTCTCAGTGTCAAACACCACTACGACCTGAAAACAACCTGAAACATGGATGCTCAGTCTAGCAGCTTTATTGGACATGTCCAGACATGTTTGAGCCACCAGAGCCAGAGGACGGTGACAGGATGGTATTTTTTTTCCTTCTGTGTCGGGTTGTTGGAACTGAAGTGAGCTGAAGTTGGGCTGATTTGGACTGAGACACTCACTGAAGGTACATTTGTAACTGATCATGTGTCAGTTCATGGGGCTCATATAGTGTTGGGGGACCATGGCTCTGGCACGTCACCGAGCCATATTTCAGGTCTGTCCAAAAAGTCCTGAACACCAAAATCGTGAACAACAGTTGACCAATCTAACTTCACAATTCAGCACTACATAATCTCACATGTTTCAGCAACCATGTTTTAATGTATAATGTCTTTAGAAGAAAATCTCTCTTTTTCCTAAAGGACTTTAACTGACCTGCCTTTGTGTATTTCCTGCCTTTGTGATTGCTACCTTGTTTCACCTGTCCCTCATTAGCCTTCCATCCCCAGTGTATATAGTGTGTGCTTCCCTTATGTCATTGGCAGTTAGTCTGTGTGCACGTGTCAAGCATTCTAGCCCTTCTTAGTGTTTAGTTTTCTGAGAATTTGGATCTTTCTCTTGTTTCCCTGTACCTTTCCTGGTTTTTGGACATTGGTTATTGCCTGCACATTGACAGAATTGTTTGCCTGATTGGACTGCTTTTACCCGACTTTTCTGTATATTGACTTTTGCAATAAAATGATTGGACTGCATCAGCTCTGCCACAAAGTCTGCATTTGGGTCCTATTCCATGTGTTTCTGGTTTCCCTGCTAATGTTACCCTGCATGGTAACATACGGTTGGTCACTGGTTCTCTTACCTTGGACCTTGACCTGGTTTGAGGTGCAGGTAGGGCAGGGCAGCAGGGTGAACTCTTCAGCCTGGTGCATGGAGTAGTCGGTACTAGCCACCACCAGCCGATCCCCAGCTCTCCAGCCCTCTGGTTGGTCAGCCAGCTCCAGTATGCTGCTGTTGGACAATATGTCGATGGAAATGGAGGCCTGCGGACGAACTACAGGAGACGGTGAGTGTTAGAGCTTACAGAATGCAGCAAAGCTGACACACATACTGCTACAGTCACATCATAGTTACACACACAGCTTCTCTCATGTACACTCGGACGGTTGAACCCAATTCCATGTGTGTGCATATGTGTGCATGTTTCAATCCATGGCTCATTTCCAATGCAGCAGCATCTCTGTGTGGCAGGGCTCTGTAAAATGGTTTAGCACTATTTTTAGATTTTCTAAGCCTTTTGATTTGACTTGAGTTTCCAAGCTGAAGTAGCTTGCATGTTTTGCTCTATTTTGAGAAACAATTCATACTTCATTCTTATATCTCAAGGTGTTCTCTAAATCCCAGCTGTGCTGCGATATTCCATCCATGAAAGTCAAGAATAGAATCAGTGACGAGGCAAACCCTGGTAGAGAACAACACCCACAGAGAATGTACTTGGCTTCTCGCTGAGAATATGGAAACAGCTCTCGCTCTGGTTATCCAAGCACCAAATGGGTCAAAGCAACGGAGCCAGCACCCCATATTTCTCCAGCACATCCAGCGAGATACTGCAAGGGGCATGGTCATAAGCCTTCATTAACTCCACAAAACACGTGCAGACTGGATGGGAAAAGTACCATGAATCCTCCAGTGTCCTTGCGAGGGTACAGAGTTGGTCCAGTGTCCCACGACCCGAATGGAATCCACACTGGTCCTCCCGAATCTGAGTCAACAATCTGTCAACATTTGGCTGGTGTGCCCATGCCAGGATAAGCTTTCCCAGAGAGGTTGAGCAGTGTGATACCCCTATAACTGGTGCCAACAGTCAGTGTAATCCAGAACAATTTAGTGAATGTTATGTTATTTTTTAAACCATTAAACACACCACTACTGATCTTTGGCTCCCTGTCTCTATGTTGTTGTGTTTTAAGTGAGACAAAAAGAGAAACAGTGGAAACAGGCAGAGATTTTGATATCTTGATACAGAATATTCAGACATGTACAAACTCAGGATTCATGAGAGGATGCCAAGTTCTTTGGTTCTTACCAAAGGCTGATTGAATTACAGAATAATACTCCCCAACATTTGTTGCTGCAACTTGATCACGGAGTGTCAGGCTTAATTTTGAGTAATCGCAGTTGGTTTCATGGACAGTGGCCAGCAGAGGATTTGACTAGTGATGCTTGAAGTACAGTTGCCAAATTAGACTGAAATTACATGCATGGATGATTTATAGTCAGTTTTCAAAGTCACCGTCCTGCAGATTGTATTGTAACCACACACTATACACAATGCATACAAAAACACTAGGGCGCTGATGACCAAGCCATGACCCAGTGCTACCTAACAAACTTCAAAGACATTATCTTCCAAAGGCAGACATTTTAGCCACTACCCCCAATCCAACTCTCTATCCTGCTTCCATCAAGAAAAATTACAAGGCTAGATGACCTGAGTTGATGGTGTGCTTAAATATGCAATCAGTTCAGCATAATATCAAAGCAGAATATCCATTGCTACCAATCCTTATGCCTCTGTTGAGAATTTCTCTACTCTGTCACCCACACACTGGAAATGGTGATGGTAATGTTGGATTTATTCTCATGTTCTGATATGACTGGAGTTATATCCACACAACATAACATTAGCAGCATTGCCTGGAGCCGCCGTGGTGGTGGGACACTGCGTGTGCACGGTGTCGCTTAGCCATTGTCCAAATCAATCTGGTGAAGGAGAGAGACTCTTTCCTCTAGTTCAGCGACTTTCTGGTTCAGCTGAAGGCAGCCCTCACAGGGAGCAGATGTCATGATGAATGCTAGCTCACAGTCTCTGTGCTAACTTTGGCCTGCTAGCTACCAGGCTAAAAGCAAACACAGGTATGGTAGCAGCAGTGCTGGACTGATTGCCTTTGGTGGTTCAGTACTTGTTTCGATCTAATTGGTGCTGACAAAGCCAACTTAAAACAACAAAAAAAAAAAGATTAAAATCGGGTTTAAAACAGTGGGTTAAAATGAAGAAAAACTGTTAAAATAACTCAGATGATTTCAGGAGGCAGACGTGGAGGCTGCTATCTTGCGCATGTGCAATTTAGTTAAGGTTTGCAGTGTAATGGCCTTTTTAGATGTATGCTACTGAAAAGGAGAGCACTACTGAGTCTTTGTTGCTTAATGTTGTCTTCACTGTCAATCTCAGCTGCCATCAGAAATAAGTAGAAGGAAAAACAAGCAGACCAGTACAAGTGACTGTGGTCACCAAGTGGCATCTTACATTTTTGAGGACAACTCTTTAATTCCAGTTTTAGAAAGACTCTTCTCCATCCATCCATTTTTGTCCACGTACAGTATCCAAGATCGGGTTGCAGTTGCAGCAGGTTAAGCAGGGTGTTCCAGATGTCCCTCTCCCCAGCAACAACTTCCAGCTCCTGAGGCATCTACCCCGCAGCCTCCTCTCAGTTGGATATGCCTGGAAAAGGCCCCAAAGGCATCCTGATCAGATGCCCAAAACCACTTCAGCTGGCTCGTTTTGACGTGAAGGAGCAGCCGCTCTCCGCCGAGCTCCCTCTGGATGTCTGGGTTCACCCTATCTCTAAGACTGAGCTCAACCACTCTGTGAAGGAAACTCAGATGCTTCTATCCACAACCTCATTCTTTTGGTCACTACCCAAAACTCATGACCATAGGCGAGAGTTGGAACAGAGATCAACTGGTAAATCACAAACTCTCTTTACCCTTGCTGCTGGGGTCATGGGAGTTTGAGCATCCATTCCACAAGTGTTTAGAGAAGGCTTACGACCGTTTCTCCAGGGACATCCTTTTGAGGTACTGCAGGAGTACCCCAAGGGTACCGGCGCCATTGCTACGAGCCATCCAGTGCTGGTATAACCCGGTCTGTACCCTCAGCACAAAGTCAAACACTTTCACTGATATTGATCATTCTACACCATGACGGATTAGTTGTGAAATTTTCTTATCTGAATATTACTTATTGTTGGTGGCAATAGTCTCTTAATTACATTACATGAAGGCCAAATAAAGTTTATTTCTCTCTTTCTGTCCATGTGCACTCTCTTATTCTCTCTTGTTCAGGGAAATGTTCATTTTCTGTTCCCTCTCTGTTCTGATGCTGTCCACAGTTCTGACACTTCATCAGGACACACACATTGCCTTAAAAACACTGCACAGATCAGGAATTACCTTGAAGTCTTGATTATATGTCTTGACTGAATACGCTTCTTTGTGATTCAACATTTTTGAAGTTATATTCTGCCCATGTTCATATTGATCCAATTGTGTAAGATGTTAACTAGAAAAAAATCTCAGCCCAAAATCACACGTTTCAGTTCAGAATAAAGGCAAACAAAGATTTCCCTAGAATTAGTGGGTGTCTGCGTGACACTGTATGTGTGTGTGGGGTAATTACAGAGTGATGCAAATGGGTTGTACCCAGTGTCAAACCTGACAAAAGATCACGCCAACACAGTCTAGCACTCGCTCCAAAATACACACACACACACACACACACACACACAGACAAGCCCAGACTGACGTCCGTGATATCTCAGTATGGTTGGACAGAGCGCTGTCTGTGAACTCTGAGCTGGCCATGTGGCAGTGTTTTCCTGCACCATGATGTGGGCTCTATGTATTCCAACTATAGAAACCCGACCACACACAAAACATTGACTGCAGCACAACTAGATTGTATCTTTATATTTAGAGGGAAAATTCACCCCCGGCCTGTAGTGCTGTTTATCCATCTAGATAGTTTTGGAGAGGTAATCAACAGAACTTGTTGTGAACATTTTCATGTCCTTTCTTTCTAGCAGAGAGGACGCAGCCTTGTTCTGGCAGATTCTACAGCAGAAAGAAAGTAGTTCCTACACGAAACTGCTCACAACAAGGTCTGCAAATTATCTTGAGAAACCTGGTCTTGAATTCTGAAAAAAGACACTGGTTTAGAATCTTTCAAATGTATTTTTAGGTGCTTTTGAGCACCACAATCCAACTGTCATTTAATCCCATTAGATTGGGCATCTTAATGGCTGATATCTCCAAAACTCTGTAAATCACACCAAAAAATCTAAATAGTACAAGCCAGGGGAAAATATGTATTTTTGATTTTGAGGTGGACTGTCCCTTTAAGCTCTGTATTAACACTATACATGTGAGAGCCCTTTTGTCCTTGTTGAACAGTAACATTGTGTACCAAGTTTACATTCTCCTGTTTCTCCAAGAAAAGCATAGCAATGTAAAGAATGCAGATAATTTTACACATACCATGCTCACAAACACCGA
Organism: Lutjanus campechanus; assembly: GCA_027495735.1. NCBI lineage: Eukaryota > Metazoa > Chordata > Actinopteri > Lutjaniformes > Lutjanidae > Lutjanus > Lutjanus campechanus. The sequence goes on along the minus strand of JAJHUR010123935.1, from coordinate 9,213 downwards.
CAGTAAGTGGTGAACTTACCCAATTTCCCACAAAGGAAGCGGACTCTGTAATTGCGACAGAGGCCATGAGCCTGGTCCTTGTTGAGGCAGACAAAGCCGTAGTCCTTGTCATTCTTGTAGATCACGTCTCCTGTCTGGTTGGATGGTATGCCATCATGGGTTTCAGCCTGAACAAGGGAAAAATGAATAATAAAAATCACTGGAGGGATTCATGTGGCATACCAATGGTAGTGTAGGTGACAATGCTCCTAAAGGAGCTTGAGAAAGATACAGAGAGATGGGTGGCCCAGTTGGCATCAGGACATCTCTTGTTTGCAGGCATCTGAAAGTATGTGTTTTTGCACCAGACATCTGGAATTTGTCTAGTGTCTGGCTTTCGCTGGAAAACGGCAGTAATTTTATAAAGGCAAACAGTCCTGCAGATTAGGCTGAGTGTTCCGTCAGTCAGGACACAAGAACTAACTTTATGTTCAGGTCTGGATGAATCAATTTTTGCAACATCATAACACAAAACTCAATAATTTGCCGCAGCATGCATCTTCAATCATCATTGTGTGCTTCTCTGTTCCTACAGCAATGCCTGCAACATTGTGTGAACAACTCATCTCACCCTTCCTTCCAAATGTGTAGGAGAACTTACAGAGCGCATGGAACTCGTACCTAGAACCAGTGTTTGATTTGTCTGTTCTGGACTACTGTACAAACATGGTGGTGCAACATGGAGGAGGAGTCACACCCTCTGTAGATATAAAGGGTTCAATCTAAGGTAACAAAAACACAACAATTCTTATTTTCAGGTGATTATACACTAATGAAAACATACTTATGAATATTATATCACAAACTGCATTTTTGCTGGCCAAATATGTTTTAAAACCTCAAATTCTTGGCTATTAAACCTTGTTATTAAACCTCCTACTGGTTACATTTTTTATTAAATGTAGACGTCAACTCAAGAGTCAAGAGATGACGTCTTACACAGTTGACAAAATGTTACTTTTTTTTTCATTTTACAGCCGTGGTAAGAAGCCATTTTATTTCTTAAAGTTGCTCAGAGTTCTTCTCATGCTAATCAAAATACACATTTTTAAACAGTAATTCTTATTTAGCTTGGATTTAGAAGGGCTACAGGGTTGACATGTTATGGCTGAGACACATACTATTTGATAAATATGTCCAAAAATAGAAGGTTTAGCAGCACTTGAGCAGTATTCCCGCCTTTTTTAAACCAGGAAGTGAGACAGGGGGTTAGGGTATAGCTAACCCTTTTTATGCCTGATTAAATCATGTTTTTGTAAAAAATCTGACAGAGTTGATGGAAATCTGGGACACAACTTTAAAGGTCCAACATTTTCATAAAAAATCAATTTTAAAACAAAATGTGCTTATAATAGCATATGTTTATAGCTATGTTATCAGTAGGTATTGTTATTTTTAGATTTTGAAGGCATTTTTAACACATTTTTAAACTGTTTAAAGTTGTGAATTGGTGTCTGGGACAAGTGTGTTCCCTGACACAGAGCAAATTTAGAAATTAAAAAATACTTAAAGAATTTTTTGCCAAAAAAAATGGACATAGAGTATTGCTGCTCTTGATCATTTTTTAAGGATTTTTTTGGTAGGACAGGATTCCTCCCACTTCAAAACAATACACTCAGTGCACCCCACACTGCTTTTCTGTTACATCCTGCCGGTAGATCCACATAAATCCTACACATTGGACCTTTAAAATTGCTCCTTTACATGGGATCTGTGAAAGCGTTACCCCTGCGTGCACTAAAAGTGCTCTTGTGCAATCCAGAAAATTTCCCCTCAGAACAGAGCTGGTGGCATGGCACAGTGGAGAGGCCAGCAGAGGTTTTCAATTCTCCTTGTTTTTATACGAGGTTTGATTTGTTTAATGATGTTGTTGTCTTGAATTGCCGTAGCATACACCACTTTTCCTCATAAACCTTTCTAAAGTAGCCATAAAACAGTGACCTCTTGAACTCCAGTGACCCTCAGTGTTACAATTACAGTACAGAGCCAAACAGCAACAGCGAAGTGCACAAGTTCAGCCTCAGGCGCTGAGCCTTTTCACATTTCTTTAGGATGGTCAGATCTGAACCACATTACATAACATTTTGGAACGAGACAACAAAAAGCACTGCTAAAAATAGAGATCCCACAGAGGCAAATTAGACAGTGAAAACTGCAGACTGAGGAAAACTTTGACTATGTCCAGACTATGTGGAAAAATGATGACACACACACAGAGCTGGCAGCCTGGGGAGGACATGGAAGTTCTTTTTAAATGTTATTAAAGACACAATGAATTTTACTAACTACATGGTAAAATACAGATACTAAAAAATAAAAAGGATCAGTACATTTCTGGGTATCATTATTGCATGCCAGTAACCCATTTGGAATGAATTTTTATTTTAGCAAACAGCAAAAAGGGACAGTCCAGTAAGAGAACAAGAGATCATAAAGGAGGGAGAAGCAATGAAGCAAATTGATCAGGTTATACCATTGCATATTAAAAAAGGCATAAAAAAGGAGCAGCTGTAGCCTACAGCGGTGATTTTTGTGGTAATGGTATGGGTGTTGGAGGCGGTGTGGGCAGACCTGGCACTACTGCTTATCTTCATAGAAGGCTAACAGCTGCTGCTTTATGGTGCCAGGCTGGTCCACATTCATTGGCTGAGGCTGTGTCAGGTCCCAGCAGCACAGTAATGGCAGGTTGGCTTGGCGCTGATGACCAGCAGAACTACACCCCCGACAAAACCGGACACAGGAGCAGCTGGGGGCTGGCGGCTCCTCTTTGGTACACCAACACCCCCAATCCAGCATTACAGTTGCTACATGTAGATGTGGGTTTAAAGTTATGATTCTTAAGGTTTTTATGAAATCAAACCCTATTTTGATTCTATTTATGGTCATTTTTATAGTTTATGCAGTGGCGGAGTCCGCCATTCCTGCGCTGCACTCAAATCGCCTTCACATGCACAAGGGATTCACATGAAACAATGCAACATGTAATCTGGTGTAACTTTCACTGGTGGTTTTCAGCATGGGGATCGTGAGAGAATTTTGGGGGGTCGCCAGATGGTTGTGGAGAATCAAATTAAATATACATTAAAGCAAGTAACATGGAAGGAGAGCCAGGAAGGAACTTTTTTACATTTTATCGCCTGCACCAGGGATATAATGTGAGTTTGTTGGCTTTTATGTGTTTCAGAGTGATTCTCGGGCAGACAGGGAGGGGGTCGTAAACACCAACCTGATTTTTCTGGGAGGTACGACCCAAAAAAAGGTTAAGATCCACTGCCTTACACTGTGTCAGAGCTCTATTGAATTATTAAACTACTGTTAATGCAACTGTAACATCTTTTTGCTGCTTCATGTCAATGGTATAGCTCAGGTCTTTTGAGCTGAGGTTGTATGGGGTACTTTTCCATATGTTTACATGCTGTTCTATTTGAGATTTGTTTGGTACATCGCTGTGGTGTTTTTCATTGACTATCACTACTTTTTGTAGTGTTAGAGGTGCCTCTATTTAAAACAAACAAACAAACAAAAACAAAAAAAAGAATGATAAAAATAACCACTATAGTTTCACCTTGAATTCGCATATCATTACGACAGTTTTTACCTTATGTTTCAGTCATGTGATATTTGAGGTGATACTCTAGGCAGTGCAGGCCTTTTTTCTGCTTTATTTTCAGCATATTATTGAGCTTAATCCAATTGTACTTGTATTTGTGAATGTATTTTGCGATTGAGTATTTTTGTAATTTTGTATTTTTCTTGTAGTGTGTTGTATTCTTTTTGTGCATATCCATGATGTGTGATCACATGATCTGTCAGGCAACCACCATTGGTTGTATATATAGAGGGGTGTCTCCTTATCTTGTTCATGTCTGATGAAGGGCTGGTGCCCGAAACGTCACATGTGGTGATATTAATAAAATCTCTAAAACGAGCAGTTTCTGGTGTGCAGATATATTTTTGTAATTTTGGTATTTTTCCATAGTCAGTGTATTGCCTACAGTCGATGGCAGTTGACACGCCCCCACTGTGGAGAAGCAGCAGAGGGCCTTTTCCACTGGCGCGTTTGGCCGCGCCGAGCCAAACCCTACTGCGCCCAATTGCATTTCCATTATCACTTTCACCGTGCCAAACTGTGATGAGCCGAGCCCAAGATGGACCTACTCTGGAGTGGGGCCAAAGTGAGGCCAACCCGCCTCCAAGCAGGCTGCGGTCACGTCTCGCTGGCCGCGGCTAACACGTGATGAACTTCCTTTCTCCCCCTTGAACAAGCAACTGTTGTGATACTCAGCTCACGTGTTTGCAGGAGAGCAGAGAGGAAGACGTTTCTTTAAGTCTCTTTCTGTTCAGCTCTCAGTACTTTTGTAGCTTCTAACAGAATCTTTATGTAGTGAAACCTAGTTTCTCTTGTCTGTCGCTGTTTCAACTTTCAGGTATCTGCATTATTTTACTGTTTCATATTCAAGATGAAAATGTACAGTGTGGGCAGGGTTAGCAGCAACATGCATTTTAGCCACTTAATCGGTTAAAGTGTACGCTATATTTAGCATGTATTCACGGTTTTACCTTGCTGTCACACAGCCTATTCTGACAGGAAACCACAGTTATATAAGCCAAATATCACTCTCTCCAAAACCACAAGACTCCTTTGACAAAAACAGTAATTATACCTCACAGAACACAGCAGCTGCTGGTCTGCTGCTGCCTCGATCGGTTAGTTTATTTATGTTATTGTGTGACTTCAGTGTTTTAAACAGTTGGTTCAGTCACACAATAACACAACCAATCGAGCAAGCGGTAGACCAGCAATTACTATGTTTTGAGAGCGATATTTTATTTATTTAACGGTGGTTTCCTGTCAGAAAAGGCAACCTGACAGCAAGGTAAAAGAGGTGAAAATATTCAAAATATAGCATACACTTAAACGGATACTGATTTTTTTTTTTTAGGTGGCTAAAATAGATTTTGCTGCTGACTCCACGCTCTGTCTAGCAGCTTTATTGGACATGTCCAGACATATTTGAACCACCAGAGCCAGAGGACGGTGACAGGATGGTATTTTTTTTTACTTCTGTGTCAGGTTGTTGGAACTGAAGTGAGCTGAAGTGAACTGCTGGACTGATTTGGACTGAGAGAGTCACTGAAGGTACGTTTGTAACTCACCGTTAGGGAGGGTGACGCGCATTGTTCGTTTGTCGGTTCGTGGGGTTAATATAGCAATGGGGGACCATGGCTCCAGCATGTCACTGAGCCATGTTTCAGGTCCATCTAAAAAATCCTGACCACAGAAATTTTGCAACCAAATGACCAACCATTTAACAATCTAACTCCACAATTCAGTACTCAGTGTTTTCACATGTTTTCAGCACATGTATTCCTTCACACAGACTTTAAGGTCCCAAAACAAAAAGTTTAGTACATACACAACAACACATAGTTATCTAGGGCACCACTGGAGGGGTGCTAAACCCAATGGTCCTTGACATTCTGCAGGCTGACACTATAATGGGACACTGTACTGGGAGCTCAGTCTCATATCATTAATTAAAAGTGCTGGCTGAAGACAAGAATAATCATATTAGGCTAATATCATATCTTCACTATGATCTAAATCAGGAAAAGACTCATTACCGGAATAGTGTGCATGATTGTGCATAGGTACGGCCTCAACTTCAGAACATATAATGATCAACATTAGGCACAAAGTTAGACTACGGACCAAACTGATACAGGCTAAAGAGCGGGGCCGGGCAGGACACTTTTGATAAATATAGTCCAGGCACAGCATCAGCTACAGAGCCGCTGAGCAAGTGAACTGTGGAGCTGTAAAATAAATCAACTGCAGCCAACAGTTTTAATTAGTTATATGACAACAAAGTGTTGTACCACAACAAAGACTTGTGCATCTATTCCACTGATATTTTCACCTGTACCTGGCTGCTGTTGATTTAGAACCTCTATAAACCCCAGCCAGAGCTTCTTGCTACAACAGATCTGACATCCTCATAAAATATGATATGAGACTGAGAAAAACCAGCAAAGGAAAGCAGTGAGGCAGGTTTTATTTTCTCAATACAGGGCTATTCAGCTGTCAGACACCTTCATTTCTTTCTTCTATTAATTTTAAAGTGTGCACTGAAAGATGGATAATATAAATATCATTAAAAATACTGTATAATTGATCATAACGTGGGCATTTATAAATGTCATAACCAACTTGCAATAATACTTGCACCTCAGTGCTGCAGTAGGAGTATATCCTTAAATGAGGACGCAAAGATACTCCGATGAATTAATAAATGTCCCCAATATAATGATAACCAGGAGAAGATCATAGTTTGCACGCAAACATATGAGGTCCTGTGTTGTTGATGGCATGAGGCAGGACAGACGTTGACAGAAGTTAAAAAAAAAGATTAATTTACCAAAATATCATCATATTGGGCAAAGAAAAGATCAAATCCCTCGGGGCACTTGTGGGTGTTTTAAGTTGCCATAGCTAAAAGCCAGAATAGGTCGATTGTTAATTACTCCCAAAACAACGTATATTATCAGTGTCACATGACATAACTCATGTGACATAACACATGTGGTTCACGTTCTAAAACAGTAGCGGTTTGATTAGGTTAAATTTTAGGCACAAAACTGCTTGGTTAGGTTTAGGAGAGATTGTGGTTTAGGTTAAAATAATTATGTTACGATGTCACTTGACGGAAGTGACGAACTCAAAACTTTAAACACAGGACTTGAACCCTGGTGTCCTGGGTGAAGGTCCTATGCTTGTTTTAACATCTATCCACCCCACTTCCTCCAAATGTGGACTTTCTCTCTCTTGATGCTTCTCCTATCATATTTACTTCTTCCACTAGGGAGCGCCACCTAACAATAAACAGACATATCAGGTAAAATAAGCTGTCCGCACTAGTGACAACCTCATGCATTTTTTTGTGGTGAGGACAGACTGCATAAATGGTCACACTTGCTTGTTGCATAACTTGACTCTTGGTCTTTATATGCTAACAAAATGCCTGCAGCTAGCTAAGACATTAGATTTCAGCATGTCAAAGGATTATGTTAGCACCCTAAGTCGGTATAGCTCAATGTCCCGTCTCCTTATGTTACTTATTGGAGAAATGATCCCACTGAATGGCCAGAGGTAAAATACTTTGATATTCACAACTTTTAGATCAAATCACCAGGTAAGATCACCATTAAGCTAACAAAGATCAAGACACGGCTTTTTATACTTTAGTTATCTTCAACATCTACAGTTTGTCTGGCTAAATTAGCAACTGTACTGTAACTAAAGGTTAGGCATACTGAGTGTAGGATCCCATAGTTTTCCCATTCTTCCTCTGATACCTCACGTCTGGATCCACTTTTGTCTTCTTAAAGGTTTAGTTTTTTGGTTCAACAGCTCATAAAAACTTAGTTCTGAGTTCTTTCCCCTATTGGCAAGCTTTGGGGCATTTTTCTGTTTGCAGACTGAAATGACAAGGAGGCACCTTCACGCAATACCAGTCAATGAAGAGCAATGAATTGTTTTCTCCTCCACTGAGGGCTGGACTTAATTGTGTTCTGTCTCTATAGCCAAGACTTGAGATTTTACATGTGACTTGCAAAACAATGACTTTGTCCTGTCTCTTCTTCATAGCACGTTATGAGTGGATAAAATGCATTCCTGGACAAGCATTCCTGCCAAAACAATAAAAAAAAAAAACATTTCAATTTCTCAACTTGTCTTTGTTTCAAATCATAAAGTGGAGTACACCATCAAATGCCTGAATGGACGGCATGACATGGAAAAAACTGCATTCTGGATGCACAGTGATATCATTCCCCTAACCAGAATCTGGGTAAGACAATAAACAGACATATGGACTTTTCACACCACACTTAGTCCAGGGCTAAAAGCATTCTTAGAACCTTTATGGCCCCAGGATAAGAAAGCTGAAAGGCACGATCCTGGCAGACTCTATCCCCATCTTTATCCTAGGACAGAGGTCTGAAACCTTTACTCACAGAAGAGCCATTTTTGGACAAAAGAAAAAAAATAAAATAAGTCTTTCTGGAGCCACAACTCTTAATTTCTGTATTTTTCTCTAATATTTTTCTCTTTTTGAATTTAGTGTATTGGCTACAGATTTTTACAACTAGAGAATGTGCACTTTAGGCCTGCAAAAATGATAAATGATTTTTTTTCTCAAAGCCACAGGGAGGAAAGGGGAAAAAAGAGGTGCATGCTGCTCCAGAGCTGCAGGTTGCAGACCCCTGTTCCAGGACTTGCTGGCCCTGAGCCCCTGAGTTATCTCCCAAAAATCGACTAAACACGCTAAAAGATGCCACTGTGAAACAGGGCTAAAGGTTGTTGAAGGGGCTGATCAGTGTGGTGTCCTTTGCATATGCATTCATTATTTTAAATGGAGATGTGCAACAAGTGCATACTAAACACTAACCCTAACCCTACTTTTGATACCAAAAGATGGAACAATAACTGGAGTTCTATCAGCTGAGTAGATAATGACTGAATTTTCATTTTTGGGTAAACTATCCCTTTGAGGATAGCAGTGTGAAAACCCTATATTCCCCCAGAATGTTGGAATGTTCCTTTAAGCGTGGGTGTGTAAACAGTGCGGGGACACCAGCCTACAGACAGCTGATGTTTACATTAAAGAATTAGAAGAGTCACTATTGTTTCATCTAAAGATGAAATAATCCTTGATTCCACCTTTGCAGTTTTCTGGAAACAGACATCACCTCAGGCAGTCAAACATTTAAACAGAGCAAGCTGGAGGAATTCTGGGTAAAAACTGACTCTGAAAAATGATACCTCAGCACTATATTAAAGTTTTAAACAGAGTCTTTGCTGATAACCTATCAGCGGATTTTCATGTTGCTTCACAAGAATATGATAATGACTCAGCATCAGCAGCTCTGAGCTCAGAGGCTTGGTGACTGCACTTGTTATCAGTGAGGTGTGTGAGTGTGTGTGCGCAGAGACTCTTACATGTGTTTGATGAAGTGAGGACAGATTTACCTGGATGTCCAGTGGACTGCTACACAGGCGGTCTGGATAGGCCTCATGCAGGTCGGAGAGTTTCTCCCAGTCTCCAGATCCCCTCTCATCGTCCCTGTCAAACCACTCTGTCCACTCTGCCTCTGTGAAACACACACACACAC